>PVJX010000867.1:0-200056 GCA_004027295.1 Dolichotis patagonum
TCCACTGCACGGTCCTGGAGGGCTCTTGGCAGAGCTGGCTTCAGGTTCGCATCATGGGGCTTCAGGAACAGAGCTGCTCCAGCTCCTGGGGCTGGAGAACGGGGAGGCCAGGCAGGGGCAGGGGCTGGGCTCAGCCTGGGAAGCACGTGGAGCTTCTGTTCTCTGGTTCTTACCTTGCCTGGCTCCAGGAGGGACTGCAAGGGACTTCAGAGGATACAGTAAGACATGGTAAATGAAAGTAGGAGTGAGAACAAGTGTGGGTGAGGAAACAGGGCGGGGAGTGTTGCCTACCCGAAATGACATCTAGGAAGCCCCACACCTGGGCTCCAGGCAGCCACAAATCTGCCCCCAGGCTTGGCAGTGCCCCGATCTTGTCTACCCCTGGGAATCCCCTGGGAAGCTTCACAAAAATATGAATGCTTGGGCCCCTCCTGGAGCTTCTGATTTAGTGGAACTGAGTTGCAGCCTGGGTTGAGGATTCCTCAAGTCTCCCTAAGTGATTTTAGTACGCAGCCCACATGGAGGGCCAAGGTGTAGAGAAGTCAGAAGGAACACACAAGAAGTGGATCCGTCATAGTGCGATTCTTGGGTCTGCGGAATACTGACTGGGCCAGGGGTTTGGGAGAACAGGTCTGTGGTGAAATCAGAGACACATCCTCAAGATCCTAATGAAGGTGCCACAGATGACAGGACAAACAGGAACTGTCACAGACTCATCCGTGTGGGCCCAGAGCTCGTGGGAACACACGCTGGGGGGGCTGGTTGAACAGGGCCAGCAGCATGGTGCAGGCATCTGATGATCAGACCCAGTGGCTGATTTGAGAGTATCTGACAGGATACCTGAGTCACCCAGGAATATTGCTTCGCTAAATCTCGTAACTTCTATCTCAGTTCCTCAAGGCAGAAAACGGTGGCATTTGGTAACACTGAGTCGAAGTGGCTGAAGTTGGTCCTGTGAGATTGGCTAAGCTGGAGCTCCCAGAGAAAGGTGCTGGGCCTCTAGATTTTTGAAGTTTTCCAGGTGACTCCTATGTGCACAGAGAGCCAAGCACTGCTGAGCCAGGTGGAAAGTTGGTCTCTACATGTCCTTTCCCCCTTGGTCTCTCTTCTCCGGAAAGGCAGAAAGTTCAGTATGGTTCCCATGTTACAGCTGAGAGGAAGGCTCCGGAAATTCTGTGGCCTTACACAGAACTATAGGGACATCTGGTATTAGAAACCTGGGGACCCAGCTGGGGATTTAGCTCAGTGGTATAGGCGCCTGCCTGGCAAGCGTGATATCATGAGTCCAATCCTCAATACAAAAACAAAAACAAAAATCCTTCCTCCCTGTCTGTGATTTCCAGAGGGGAAACAGTCCTCTCATTTTATGACAAGTGTGTATATGGGTCAGGCCTGAAGAAGAGAAAAGATAGTTCCTGTGCTCGAGGAGCTGATGGTCAGGCAAGGAAGAGGAGGCCAGACTCACAGCCAAGGGCGGCAGAGGTCAAGGCAGCCTTTGAAAAAGGCTTTATTGGGAGATGGCAATTAAGCATCCTTGTCTTAGAAAGGCTGAGGCAGAGACAGAATCGGATTGGCAGGCAGATACCCAGGGAGAGAGCAGCTGCCTGCAAGGACCAGGGACTGCTGAGGCAGGGGGAGAAGGGAACCCCGGAGAGATGGGAAGCTGCGGAAAGCCTGGGAGCAGAAGCAGTGTCTCTCATAGCTGGGAGGAAGAGGGGGAGCCAGGGCGTTGCAGCCCACAACAGCAAGGTGGGGGCGAGGCTCCACGCCATGAACTGGGAGCAGGCCTTTTGCTAACGCAGAAGTGGACAGGGCATGAGGCCTCGGGGACATATCTGTGGCAAGGTGAGCAGAACGCAGGGCAGGGAGTGGGCCAGCAACTACAAAAGCTAGGGCCTTGCTGAAGGACGGCGCTCAGCCAGTGCAGTGGGCTTTGGGCACACAGCACTTTTGGACCCGAGTGCCTGTGTACCTGGTAAAGGGGCCCGTGGAGGTTGCCAGGGAGGTCTTAGAAAGGCAACAACAGTTGAAGGACAATGGGTGGTCAAGTGCACATGGTGTCCAGAGCAGCATTGAGATGTCTGCATGACCCATCCCTGGGGTGGGTGCCAGAGCCCAAGCAGAGATGGACAAGGAGGCGGCAGTGCGAGGAGGGACGAGCTCTCACTGAGACCCGGGGAGCTGGCCAGCAAGGCGGGAAGGCAGGCCGAGGGTGAGAGTGTGGTCAGAGATCAATACAGGGGACGTGACGCTGGGGTGAGCGCAGACACCGGGGACAGAACACGGGGAATTGCTCCAAGTCCCATTAGATCTCAGGGTCATGTCCTCTGAGGTCAGAGTATTTTGTCTGCCAGGGCAGCAGCAAAGGACCTGGTTCCACAGTCCCAGGGACTGAGGAAGGGGGTGCTGCCCAGCATGGCTCCTCAGCCTCAAGAAGGCCCAGTGAGCCCTGAGCTCAATGCCCCCTGCAGGGCAGGTATCAGATTTCACCCCTGCTCTTCCTTTGGGGACCTTCTTGGTTACCTGAGTGATTTTCATCAAACCTCTGAAAGACACACAGCAGCGCTTCTTGCTTCGCTCCTGAACTGGCCTGTTCTGCAGCAGGGCACACAGGGCCCAGGGACTAGCCCTGTTTTCCCAGAGATCTGGGAGTTTCTTCCATGGGTCACTAGAGCCATGGTGGACTGAAGCACCTCCTTTTCCTCTCAGGAACCAGTGGGAGTCCTTCCTGGGGGCCATGGGCCCAGGTGCCGTTAGGGTTAATCCTGGCTCTGTATAGGGATGGGTTTCTTGGAAACCCAGAAGGTGCTAGTGGGATTGTGGAGGGGCAAGATACCCCTGATGTGATTCCTTCCCTCCAGGAACTCACCAAGGGGCAGGAAAGACACACACAAATCCCCAGTGGAGATACCAGTTAGGGGCACTCAGAGACTGCCACCCACAGAAGGCATTCACTACCAGAGATGGCTGTGAGGTCACTAGCAGGACCCTCATCCTGATCCATGCTTGTCCAAGGTTGGGTAAATGAGAGCCATGTGCCACCCCGCATCAGTGGCAGAAAATAGAAACCCCCAAAATAAGGGTCATCACTTCCTGTCACACTCGCAATTGCCGGCTTACAGGAGCAAAGCTGCCTTTTGGGAAGAGTGTCCCTGGATCTCTTCTCAGCCACTCACTCTGCTCTGCCCTGCCCTGTCCCTCTGGAGCTGGGCAGTGACGGCCACCAGATCCAGGCTTCACTGTCTCATCTTCACTCCCCTTCTCTGACCTGTCAGTCAATAGAAGCAGACGGGTCCCAGGGTCTGAGATAACACAAAAGGACAGCTACCCCTGTCAGTGCCACCATCAGGCTCATGCCAGCAGCCTAGCAGCTGGGCCAGGAACCCGTCCACCGTCCACCCTGCTCTGCTGTCCCCACAGGGCTGTTGGGTGGCAGCGGGCGGGAGGCACAGCTGGGTGACGGGGGCTCTTTCATCTGAGCAGTTGATCCAGCCTGGAGCCTCCTCCCACTTCCAGCCAACAACCAGGGCTTCCAGGGACTGAGAGCCACATTTTCTTTTCTCTGTGAAGGCTTCTGGGAGTGGCAGGCTGATCTCAGCCCCACTGTCTCTGAAGCCAAAGAACAGGCTTCTGACGGGCAGAGAATCTCCACACTCGGGAGCCTTCTCGAACAGGCTTCTGACGGGCAGAGAATCTCCACACGCGGGAGCCTTCTCGAACAGGCTTCTGACGGGCAGAGAATCTCCACACGCGGGAGCCTTCTCGTCCTGCTACTCTGTTCCTGTTGCGGAGGGAAGCCAGGGTTAGCTCAGAAGCCAGGCTGAAGCACAGACCATGAGGCTCCTGCTTAGAGGATACCAGGGTGGGTGCCGCCGAGCACGTGGCTTCTTGGGGCTGCCAGGGCCTGTGCTCACCCAGCACCAGGGCATCACTGCGGACTGAGGTTGGCCCATGGACTTCTAAAGGCCCAGTGCGACGAGGACAGGAGAAGCTGGGCCAGCTCCGCCTGCACTGTCCCAAATCCCAGCGCCCAGGCCCCACACTCCGACCTGCTACATCCCAGATGCAGCCCCTGCTCCGGGCAGCAGAGGAGGTGAGAGTCTGCGGCACTCCTGGCTGGCCCTGCCGCTTCTGTGTGTATGGGTCAGAGCAGTGGAGCAGCTCGGCCTCCTAAGAGTGGGCCACCTCCCGCCACCCTTCGGGCCGCCTGACCCCCAGCGGAGAATCTAGGATCAAACGTTCACATTACTTCCTCGGGGAAGTAATCAGGTGACTACACAAAGCGTGTGTGCCACAATGTCTGTGGTGGCGGGATTTGTGCAGTGAAATACTCAAACTGTGTTAGACGTCCATTAATTAGGGCACCAGGTAAATTAGGTGAGTACTAAATCCACATGCGATGAGGCCTTGAGGAATGATGATACAGATTTCTATTCACTGACATTAAACTGTGCTTTACCACACTGTTGAATCAAAGTAACGTTTCACCAAATAGTATATATAGTACAGTCCTCTATATGTGTACTTTATGTATATGCATAAGAAAAAAGGCTGAAAAGAGACATTAAAATGGTTGTTTCTGGCACATATGACTATAAATCGCTGATGTAATTTTAGTTTTCACTTTGGTGTTGGGATCAGACTCGGGGCCTTCTGTATGCGAGGCAGAGGCTTTGCCAGTAAATGACACTCCCGGCCCTTGGGTGCCAGCTTTTAAAATCTTTTTTACAATGAACAAATAATATTTTCATGGTATAGAATTATCTATTTTAATGGTTAAAGCGTTATAATGACCGTCATTAAAGAGCGTCATGGTCTTCCTAGCTGCAGGCCACTCCTGGACCTAACCTCCAGGAAACCGAGCTCTGGGGAGCTGGGAGAGAGGCTGATGGGGGGCTGGGGTATGGTACAAGTGGACCACACGGCTGGGGTGAAAATCTCAGCAGCAGGGAGGGTCAGGGAGCGGCTCTGGGCCTGCTTCCCCAGGCCCGGAGAGTGAGAGGAGACAGCTGCTGCGTCCAGGCCCAGGCCCAGCCCCTGGCTCCCCAGCCCCCCGGCCCCCCGGCCCCCAGGGTGATGCCCTGCTTATTAGCCCAGCCCAGCTGAACCTACCTTGCGCCGCCCGTCTCTGGCGAGTTCAGGATTCGTCCCCAGGATGCAAAAACTTCGATGGCCACTAACGCTTAGCAGAGTGCGAGCATCACGGGGAAGCCAGACAGTCTGAAAGGAAAGGGAGAATGGTGGGTTGTGGTGGGGAAAATATATCTTTTTTTTTGCCAAAATATCTATTTTCAACTCCAGCATCTTAGATGATCCCCACTCTAAATGGATTCGAGTCTCGGCCTCTGGTTTATTCCAGACTCCGAGTGGCCTCCTGAGGACCATCTCGTGTGGGGGTGTGCAGACCCCGAGGAAACATGCTCAGATAATGGGCACAGCGGGCAGCAGAGGACCCCAAGCTTCACGGGAGAGGTGTCCCTGTTCCATCTCCTCTAACGCCAGCACTAATCCCCACTGCCGAGCCAGTAATGCTGAATAAGAGAGAGAACAATGGCATTGTCTCCCACCTAATCCAAACAAAGAAACTCCAGTGATGGGGAAAAATAAGAAATTCAAGTCCCTAATCTAATGCTGAAAAGGACACAAACTCTAGAATTGCAAAAACAAATCATTACTGCTTTTAGACAATAGGAGAGAAGACCTTGAGGAGGGAAAGGATGGGTTCCTTGGAGAGAATTTTTTTTAAAAATATAGATTTCATATCTAGTAGAAAGAGGTTATCTTTTATGGGGAGGCAGGGCTATTTCTCAGTTGCTCTTTCAAACGCAATATATAAGAAAGCCATCGCCATGACGGGAAATGCCATCCTCCCCTGCAAAGACTTGCGACTGTCATTACCTGGGAATCAATATATTTTTTAAATGGAATATATCATTATCAATTGATTTTCCTTTTCCTTCTTAGCACTCCAGGGTCCCAGGTAGCAGGGGAAAGCTTTCATGTGATAGGAAGGATTTGGACAGGTAAATAAGTTATTGTAAACTAATTTCACCTCATGGCCAACTTCCCTCTGTCAGCATGATGGTCTTTCTTAGATCCTCTTTACCTAAGCTTTTTCATCTGCCACTGACAGAGACACCCTGAGAGCCTATCAAATAGTCATTTGAAAGCTGAAGGTGGCAAAAATATTATTTTCCCCAAGGATGGAGTGTTCTCTTTATGATTAAGACATAACCTCTGTGGGGAGGCAAAGTAAGCCAAGGTCACCATTTAATCTTGACACAGAGCCAAAGTTGTGAATACATTTCCTCTACTGGGCCATGTGACATGCACAGAAACATTAATCATTTGGCCACAAGGTATTGGCCACACTCGAGAGTAGAAGATCAATGTATTTCTGGGAAGGACCCTCAGTAGATATATGGCGGAGAAGAGAGAGGTTTAGAAGACACGTGGTCAAGTCACTTGTAGGTTTTTGATAAACTCATTCATTCATTTACTGTGTGTGTGTACTGAGCTGTGTATCAAGCCATGTATGTCCTAGGCACTGGGGACACAAGAACAAATGAAGTAAGAAATATCCCCGCTGTCATGGAACCCAGACTCTAGTGGGGAAAAACATATGAGACACAATAAACTTAGGAGCAAGTGAACATTGTATGGTATATCAGCAGGTAGTAAATGGTAAGCATGATTTGTAGAGACAAAATAGAGCAGGGTGGGGATGCGTGTTGAGGGCTATGGTGAAGTTTAAACAGAGTGGGCAGAACGAGGAGTGGGTCACGTGGGGCAGACGGGAGAGCCAGTGCAAATGCCTTGGGAGGACACGATTCCAACTTCCGGGACCAGCAAGGAGGCTACTGGGGCTGGACCAGGGAGATTCCAGAAGACGAAGCTGGAGAAGTGAGTATCCAGGCCGTGGAAGGCCTTGTAGGCCACCGTAAAGGATTCTCACTGAGAACCCACAGATCTCAGCCACTGTTGTTAGAAGGGTCTCTTGGTCTCCTGAGACAACACTTTCAGGTCAGGCTCAGGTTAATCACCTTTCCTTCTTTTCAACCCAGATGGCTGGGCTGTTGGGGGAGCTAGAGCCCACACCCCAGGCTGTAATCAAGATGCACTGAGAGGACACAGCACAGGCCAGGCAGGAGTCCAGAGATTCTGTGCTGCCAGAGGCCACTCTGAGCAGCGATGACTGAATCGGTTCAGAGCAAAACTAAACCCCATGGGAAGGTGGGTTCCTGCGACTCATTGTGCCTCATGTGCTAATGCGAGGGTCCTTGCAGGAACCGACAGGTTAGCTACTACTGGCTGAGTGGGAAACGTCTGGTTTACCTAGGTCTCTTCCCACCCTCCCACCCTGGTCTGTGTCCTGGGATGCCCACTGCCTGGCAGGGAGGCACGCCTGGGGCTCTGGGCCCTCGAACTAGTTAGGGTCAACTCATGGGAGACTGGGACTGGTTCATCCCTTCACTCCCCTTCCTCCCTGCTGGGTCTCCATGGGCTGACTGTGTCCGTCCTATGGCCTGAAGGCCATAGTTCTAGGTGTGGAAAAAGGCGCTCCACATGGCTTGCTCTCTATATTCCAGAAACAGGGATGCGCCCTTCCCTTGACCCCTTAGGCTTCTAAGCAATAATTACCCCCATCCCTACCACTAGCCCTGCATACTACACTATTATGGTTTCTTTATACCGTGCCTGTACTTTTGTAGCTGTTTCTTTTATTTAACTCTCTTCGAATTACACATTTGGGTATGTCCATTTCTTTTCAAGACTCCTGTGTATCTATGTGCAAAGAGAGTTAAACACAAGGCTTTGGAACCAGATAGATCAGCACTAGAATGCTAACCACACTGCCACTTAGTTTTATGATACTTGGTAAGGTATTTAATGTCTATGAATCCTTTTTTCCCACTTTTAGAACCAGAGAAGTTGGTCCATGAGTCTTTCTGGTCCTCCTCAGCAGCATCACCCTCTTAAGTATCATTTAAATATTGCTGCCACCTACCCACGGGGCACCTGTGCCATGACACCTTGGCCCTCACCAACTAGAAATTCCTTTAAGACTTTCTGACTATTCTTAGCCCACTTTCAGCCTTAGCTTATATCTCAGTGTATTTATTTATTTCCCCCCATCTTTCCTTTCTTGCTCTTTTCCCTCTTGCCCAGCCTCTACTTAGATTCATCAGATTCCGGGCTGAAAATAGGCAGCATTGTAGTATTTGAATCGCCGGTCCACATCACCCATCGCACGCTGGTGTTGAATGGATCCATGATTCATTAACTTGTCTTCGGAGGCCTGTGTGCTACAGACAACACACCCAAACATCTTCCCCTTAATGAGATGCACAGTATGGTATGCATAGTATGTAAAGTGATTTTAAATGAGTAGAGTAGAAATCGATTTCTAGTAATAATTTTATTTCCAAATTAACATTGTGAAACCTAAATTTCCTGGGAAAATGAATCTCAGGAAGGAGAAATCATGGGGAGCTAGGTATGGCTTTTCAGCTCTCGCCAAGATGATAAGAATACCTCAAGACTGGATTCCTGACATCTCTAGTCAAGCAGATCCTCTCTCTTTCACTAATTTCACCATCATGGTAGACTTACATTCTTAAGGGAAACAAAGTTCCAAAGCCAAAGGACAGGAGACTGTTTATCTGAAGAGCACAGTAGGCAATCAGTCACTGCTGGTGAAAGGGGTCTTCTGACCCTCATGTGCTTAAGGTCCCTAAGAGATGCTGATTAATCTGACAGGGCACCAAGACCAATACGGAAGTGACACCTCTGAATGGGCTGTTTGGGTTAAATGCTGGGAGAGTGTCAAAACAGAACCCAAAAAAAAAAAAAAAAAAGAAATCTGAGACGCATTCTAACTCCAAGTCTGGGACCATGGCTCCTGACATGAACCGAACTGATTGCCAAGAGAATTATGAACAAGGGCCCCAGGATTCTTTTTGCATCACTATAAAAGACACCAATTTTTGGAGCAAAACTACCTACAGAGAGGACAAGCCAATAAAGGAGTCTCCAATATGATACAGGAGGAGAGAGCAGCCCTGTTCGACTTTGGACCATGGTCCTCCATTACGATTCCAGCACCACCCTGCAGGAGGCTGGGAGGTGCAGTTTCTTTCTTCCTTGGGACATACAAGCAAAGGAACCGGAGGCTGTGGTCTGTAGTGAGCAAGCCATCCCCTTGCCCGCCCTCAGGTCAGCTTGGGGTTCTGCAGCAGCTGGGGCACTGGGCTCAGATGTCTGCTCCAAATGCGTCCTGCTCGAGAACACTCATTCATATTGCCTTTCTTTTAAGAAGACAGAAGAACGGGCCGTCCATTAATAACATCAACCACGGGTTCACCAAAGCCTGCAGGCATCTGGCCAACATGAAAATAAACACGCTCTGAGGGTTTATCCATCAGGTTCTCGACAGTTCAAGGGCCAGAGGGTCCGGAAGGCCTGGCTTTTAAAAGGGGAGAATGAAAATGTAAAGACGGAGCACGGTAAGCACCCACCTGGCACAATGAAAGGCGGAGAGTTCCTATTTCCATTAAGGGCCAGAACCCGGCACTGATGCAATCCATTACTATTTTTTTTTCAACTGCTAGGGCTGCATCTCCTGGCAAGCTTTACTGTGGGGACGTAGGCATCAAAGTGAGACTGTGTCCACACGGGCCGTGATGCCTGACAGAAAAATGGTGGCAAAATGGCAATCATGGTGAGAATTTACAAAGCCTACCTCACACTTCCCATTTCAGTGAGTTGCTTACTTTTATGATCCCCAAGTTACAGACAAGAAAACGGAGGCTTGTGTCAAGTAAGAGCTGTCCAGAGTGACGCAGGAAGTCAACAAGGGCAGTAGAACTCTAGATCTGGAACTCCATATTTTGTGCCTCCCATCCCATACCTTTGTTCAGGCTCACTGGGGGCCCTTGTTCCGAGGACAGCTGTCTTGTTCGCTCTACAGCCACCATCCTTAGGCTTGGGAACCCAGCTGCCCTCCCATTCCTGGCTGCCCTCAGCTGCCCTGTGTGGGTCGAATTTCCAAGTGGCCCCTCATGCTGTACGAGCCTCTTGCAGCCCAGAAGCTCCAAAGCGCTCTGCTTCCTATGTGCCACTCTGGCAACAGCGAGGTGATGCTAAAGGATTCCCCATCTCTACTAACGCCATGCTTCCCAACTTGTCTCATGATCGCTCCTGCCCTGCAAGAGGAAAAGTAACTTCAATGACACTGAACTTCTCCCCAACAAGGGAAATTAAGCTTACGGAGTACAATTTTGTCAGAGAGCTTTGGAGGGCCATAAACCATCTCATAGCTAGGGACCCCCCCCATTCTCCAGCTCTAGGAGCCAATTCTCCCTCCCCTTGGGGTAACTCCCTGCCCTGTCCCCCATGTCAGGACTGCAGGAATGAACTGCTAGGTCTCGCCTTCAAATCTGCCACTTGTAGAGCCTTATCTTGGGTCACAGCCCTGCCATCTACCTCTCATTAAAACCCCAATTCCTCTTCCTTTCACCTCTGCCACACAGAGAGCACTGTTCAGAAAACTGAGCAGATTTATTAGTTCTAATTTTACTCTCAGGTTGGATTTCATTACCTCTCACCTTACTGTATAGACTGAATTGTGCAACTCTTCCTCCTGGAATTCTTACATTGCAGCTCTAACCAGTTGGACTGTATTTTAATAGGGACTTTATGGCAGAAACTAAGGTTAACTGGGGGTCAGAAGAAGGGAGCCCTGACCTACTAGAACGATCAGATTCGTGTAACCATAAAAGAGGGAGAGATACCAGCTTGCTCTCTTCTCTCCTTTTGGAGGACACAGAAAAGGTGCCCATCTATAGACCAGGAAGAGAGCCCAGCCCTGCTGGACCGATGCAGCCCCCCGAACTGTGACAAGACCAATTCCTGATGCTGAGGGCACCTAGCCTGCAATATTTTGGGATAGCGGGCTGAGCCAACTCACACCTGTATCACAGCCTCCAGCCTCTGAGGAGGGGCCAGCTCCCCAAATGGTCTCATTGCCACTAGGGAGACTGCTAGACCACATCCCCTGCCCAGACAGAATACATCTGTGATCCCAGGACTCAAAAGAACTCCAGCAAGGCAGGCTCTCCCCAGGGTCTTGTTCCTCTTTGCTGCTGTGACTTGTCACACCCAGGCACTGGACCACAACTAGGGTGAGTGCTGGGTTTTCTTAAGGCTACACAATGAGGAGGCAGGGAATGAGCCACCTGGACCTATCAGCCTGACTCACCCATGGTGACATGGAAGATGTCAGCATAGTGCATGCAGCTGGCATGTAGAAGACGCTCAGGAAAGCTCTGCTGAAAGAAGGAAAATGCCCGCAAGATGCACTCCTCTTTACAATTTTTCTTTGAACATCTGGAAGATATTCACACCATAGTTTCATGACTGGAATACAAACTAGTTTTTTAAAAAAATCAGACATTGCTTCCAGATTTTGCTCTTATAAACAGGCCTGCATCCTCCCTTTAAATTGTAATAATTCCTTCCCAGATGTTGCTTCTCCTTCAGACCCATAAATTTAAGCTTTTCATGATGACGCTTCACATTTGCCGGGTGCTGCCGGCTGTGTGGAGCGTTCCTGCATCTCCTCTGCCTCATTAGACTGCCTTGTGGGCCCCGAGAGGCAGGACAGCGCCAGTGTCCCTAATTCACTGACAGGCCGGCTGCCGCTCTACGGAGTGAGGCCAGGCTGACTGGGTTTCCCTCTCTCCTGGTGTGGGAGATGCACAGCACCCCTCCTCGGGCCCTTACAGGCTCCACAAGGGGTGTCAAAATGCCCACCCCACCACCTTTTCTACTACCCAGACACAAGTGTGGACACACCTCTCCCTGGGGTCTCTGTGACACTCCTGGAGCCAGGTGACAACATTTAAACAAGAGCCAACTAGAGTCCTGGCTCTAAACCAAATAGCAGGCCAAGAGAGAGGACAGCTATGGGAAAAAAGCAATGCATAGCTAGGATTCTCACCACCTCAGCATCAACTCCAGGAAAATCTACGCAAGGCGAGAGCCTGCTTTCGGTCCAGACCCTACAAGTAGAACTGAGACAACAGGACTTCCCTTCTACTGCTCCTACTATGGTTTGTTATCTGAGGTCTGTCTCTTCCCTGTGACTGTCTGATTCTTCAGTGAAGCCTGGGACCTATACTGCAAGTGCTCACGGAGCACTGGGAGCCCTCTATGTGCACACAGCTGCATGCAGCAGGGTGTCGGAGACAGTATTGGGACAGGAGGGCCGGCTTCACTCCAGCCTACCCTGGGGCTGGAGGGTTGGCCTGCCTGGCTGATGGCCACAGCTGTGAGTACTCAGGGTCTTTTGGCATCCTGTGCCTCTGAGCCTTGGCCTAAGAGCCCTAAAGAGAAGTGCTGGTGGGAAAGTAGTTTCCCAGGTTGTCACCAGGTAGACTGTTGGCCTCTGTGTGGTTCTGGTGCCCCAAAGAGGCCCAGAGAACCCAGCCCTTCTGACTTTTGGCACCTGGCTCAGGGCCTGCCTGGCACAGCCAGAGCTTCTCCTTGCATTTCTATGCCTTGGGCACATTGATGGCCACCGGACCCAGGAGATCATAATCTGAGAACCTGCTCTATACATCCTTGATAGTAAAGTGACCACATCTGTCCACTTCCACTCCCACCTCCTGCCTCAGTCTCCTCACCTATATGGCAGGGATGATTCAGAGTAAGAAGGATACTCAGTCTTCAGTTTCTGCCTTCACTAGGCTGCTGTGCAAGCCCACGTCCCCCCCCAGAAAAAGGTAAACCAGACCCCAGGCCCCCGGGCAGGGTCTGCTGTGGTTTCCATTCCTGTAGGCCCCTTTGCCTCGGAGCCCAAGTCCTTCGGGCTGGAAGCTGCAAGCCCCTTCCTGGCCCTGAGTGGATTTCCAAGGCACTGCTTCCTCACCCAGAAAAGAGTGATTTTATCTGAATGGAGCTAAGGCTGGTTCTGCATTCTCAGAGGGAAAAATTTGTGAAAGAAAGTCTATGGAGATTAGAGGACTTTCTACCGAGATCTGATGAGTTATCCATTTAAAAATAAACCACAGACAGGCATGTTTCTCCAGACTCCAGCAGAAAGCAGTTATTACCAGAAATTTCTGTAAGTACTCTGCTTTTCTTGGCCAATGTAGAAACAACCTAGCAGCTGAAAACAGAATGGGAAGCTCACTTGGTTTTCCTGGTCTCTGCCAGTACGTGCAGGTAAGTGGCTTTGCCACACGCTGGCTTTACATCTGATCTGATGGCTCTGAACCCCTGGGCTGGGGTGCAGCTCACTGGTAGAGCCTGTGCCTGGCACCTACAAGGCTCTGGGTTTTATCCCCAGCACCACAAAACTGGGCTTGCCAACTACAGGCTGCCTGACCCGAGGTCTGGATATGGGCAGGGAACCCAATAGCACGAGCGGGCATGTGATGAGCTCAAGGTCACACAGCCAGCCTGCAGCAGAGACAGGACAAAAGCCAGGTTCCCAGCTCCCTGGCCACTGTCATTTCTTTCTTCTAATGATCTTCTACCTTGAATTGTCACCCAAAGACTTCCGGGAAAGTGCCCCAGAAAGCTTATCCAGCCCAGCCCTCTCTTCCTTCCTACAGAAAATCCTCCAGTGAGCATTAAATCAAAGCTTCCTGGCTGCATTACTTTTCAAGCTTGATGTTTCTAATTCCAAAGACATCTATAAATAATACATACTCATTTATATGTACATTTAAAAGGTAAAAAAAAAAGCAACCCATAACAAAGATACCTGTAGATTCTCATGAATACTAATGGCCTACTCCAAACACTGCGGAAGCGAACGGCTGATGCACGCAGGTAACCACGCTTAGGACTTTCCCTCTGCTCCCTCTCTGGGCTCACGGACTCTGTTCACTACTTCCCATGGTCACATTTAGCCACCTGCTTCGTCTTTTATATGTGGGACTGTGCATTTCCCCCCTCTTCAGTTTTATATGAAACATTTAGCAATGAAGTAGCAAATAAAAATATGACATATCATCTGGAATTCCTATAAAATTGTTCTTGGCTTTAATGGCTCTAAAGGTTGACAAAAAGAAACACATAGACGCTTCTTAAAGGCCTATTTCTATTTTATTGCACATTACACACACTGCACTCCATTGAGAAAATGTGGAAGCCGATGGGGTTCTCTCTGAGGCACGCTGGCTGGTGGAGATCACATTAGACAGTATTGTTCCCGGGGAAGGAGACGCACTCTCCTCGTGGTTATGCCGCGGCGGAAGTGGAGCTGGCCATCAGCACTCTCATTAGTCTTCGGAAGCAGGAGTACTCCTTCCCCTTTGGAGAGTACTCTGGGCATTGTCTGACTGCTGTCTTCCATCCTGCTCCAGGCTGCTAGCCTTCACGCCAAAATGAGGGCCCGGATGTTGCAGCCTTTCTCTGAGATAAACACTCAAATGGGCTGGAAGCTGGCTGCGCTGGCCTCGTCCCTCCGCACTCCTATGCGGAGCGCTGAGCTCCTCACGACTGCAGAGGTTGAGGGCTGAGTCAGCTCTGCCCTGGGGTCGGACAGTGGTCCAGGAGGGAGAGGTCTGGGATGGAGAGGTGCAGGGGCTTCAGGACACGACAGGGTGTCAGCTGGCACCTGGGGATAAGCGTGCCCGGAAGACTGACAGAGGGGCACCTGTCTTAGTCGGGTTCCCCCCAGAGCAGATCCTCAGACATGACACTTCACGAAGGAGCAGAGATGTGACAGAGGCAGGGAGGGAGCATGGGTGAGGGGGTGAGCAAAGAGAGCTCGTCCTGCTGACCCCTTCTGAGAGGCTGCGGAAGCCTGCAGACCTGTGTCATCAAGAGATGAGGGGCTGGGGAATTTTCTCATTGTCTCCTCCCTCTGGTTGGTGGAGAGGGGCTCTGGGGCTCTCAACTCATCACGCCTCCAGCCAGCTGTCTGTGTTCACACAGCCAGCAGTGGGGACTCCCACAAGCCCTAGAGTACTGCCGGGGATGACTTCAGCGCCTACTCCACCGTCCCAAGGGGAGGGAGAGGCACACTGCTTGCCTCAGTAGGAGATGGGAGGGGGTAGGGTGTCGACTGTCCCTATAGAAGAGACCATGTCACAAGTGTTTGTCCTGGGATCATCTGTGATCTGTCAGCCAGGCGACAACCACGTATGAAAAATAACATTGAAGAGCAAATTAAGTGAACCGTCTGCAAGCAGCCTGTGTGGATGAGGAAGTGCTGCTGTTGACAGATCTATTAAAATTATCCATAAATTACCTAAGAGCACATAGATACATGTTTAGAACGAGGGCATTGATTATGGGCACTTTAAATACAGCCTGGATTAAATCATCTTGTCTCACTTGAATGGAGTACTGATGTTTAAGGAAAGAGGTGGGAAAAATAAATTATGCTTGTCACCTTCCTGACCAAAAGGAATGTTTAGACTTTCCAGTTTTCAGGACGATGACGTAAGCCACTAAAACTGCTGGGTACGGCCAAGGTCCTCTACAAAGGGGCTCCCAGACACGGGCATACAGAGATGCTGTCGGAAACAGAGGGGCGAGCAGGAGGCCTGGGGTGCTTCTCCTCCCAAATGCTGCCTGCATGTGGACTTGAGCTAAGCGAATTATTGGGTGGTTATTCCAGAAGCTCAGGTAGGTGGACGGGGGTGGGGGGAGGCACGAGCCACGAGGTGGTGGGAACTGAGGTGGACTGCCCCAAGTGGACAGGGCATCCGAATGGGCAGTCGGGCCAATTCCACGGGGGCCTTTGGGAGGGATGGGGGAGTGCAACCAAGGGCTGTCCCGCCCGAGGGATGAGGAAGTCGGACTGTTTCTCCGCCGCTTCCCTTCTGTTGCTGGCTGAGGACTGCTGTCAGGGAACTACCCCCTTGGCCCTTCAGGTCAGCCCCAAGGGGTCAAGAGAGGCTGGGAGGTCCCTGGAGAGACAGACCTCCAATGAGTACAAACACACTGTTCTGGAAATCTGTAACCTCTGATTACTTGGATGGGATTCAATTTGTACTTTCAACAGTCTAACAGAAACAGACTCTCCGCCACCCCATGTAATCATGGAATAATATTATAATAATTCTGCACGGAAATTGCATTCTTTCCTTGATGGAAGCATAGGCTTTGAAACTCTCAGGGCCTCACCTGCTACATTACTTTTCAAAGTAT
The DNA here is from genome assembly GCA_004027295.1 of Dolichotis patagonum. Classification (NCBI taxonomy): domain Eukaryota; kingdom Metazoa; phylum Chordata; class Mammalia; order Rodentia; family Caviidae; genus Dolichotis; species Dolichotis patagonum. The sequence goes on from PVJX010000867.1 coordinate 16,171, forward strand.
GAAGTAGCAGGTTCCAATTATCTGGAAAACATTTAAAACAGTAACGCCACAATACATAGTATGCTCCAGATGGAGAGAATACACATTTTCCAGGACAGGCACCTTGATTAGTGACTGTGATTGTTAAACACATTTTGGGTAATATAGTGATAATGGACATTAATAGTAGCAATAGTGGTGAAGTGCTGAAATATAATCATTTCTGATTATATTACTATTTCCTTTTGTGCAACACAGTGCATATTTCCAAATGACTCTACACTCATTAAGCTACACAAAAGCCCAGCGGCAGGTCGGCAAAAAGGTGGTCAGAAGGTGCTCACAGCTCCTGGTGTTTGGAACATGGGGAAAAGTGGGTACGAGTTCTTGGGTGTCTGTCACCTGGTTCCCTCTGAGACCTCTTTGTACACTCACAGGCACTGGTGACCAAATGGCCAGTAAAAATTACCCCTAGGTGCAATACAACAAGCTGACGAGTTTTAAATAAGAACTTTGCATATTCACATTTTGTGTCTATGCCCAAAAGTGTAGCCATTTGTCTCCTATCCCTTCATTATTCCTCAAAGAAAGGTTAATGCCTTACATTGAATATAGCCAATGGATCACTATGTCAATAAAAGAGACCAATGAACATAGTGGACACAGATGTAGCACTTTATTCTTTGGATTATGATGTCACAGTTTTAGAGTTTGGATGTTTAGAGTTTTAAAGATCACTGAAAAGCAACCCAACCAATATTTAACTGCTGTAAGAGACTGAACATTCACCAAGGTAGGCAAATGAAAAAATACAACCCCAAACAGCAGCTTCAGCTATGGGACTCAGGACCTCTCTGTGGCATGGAATAAACTCTTCAAGGAAGGCCTAATCCTCGGATTCAAAAAGTGCTGTCTCTCAAAAACTTAGAAGCAAGTGAGGATCACGAAGCTTTGGAAAATTGTCAGAGGACTCAAAAAGCTGCCCTGGTAATAAAACATGAACACACACACACACACACACACACACGCGGGAGGTGAAACTGCACAGGACGAGTGTGAACAGTAACTCATGAAATATAAGTGGAAACAGCAATCTTTATAAATTAACATTTATATAGTTTGTAATTTTAAGCATATGTAACTAAAGTAATTAAATAGTACACCAGCTTTGCAACTGTATTCCAAAAAAAAAAAAAAAAAACCCTCATATATTCAGTTAGAGTTTTTAAGAAACTTTTTGTTGAGAAAGTGTGTTTGTGTGTTATCTTATATTCAGGCGTAAAATTTTCTTTGCGCTGTAGGTGGGCGGTTGGCATTCTGATCCACAGGTCAAAGTACTAGAGGTGCTAGAAGGTCTTAGTCCCACAACCCTTTCATTTTGTAGATGGGGAAAATGAAGTCTAGGGAATTCTACGTCCTCCCAAGGAATCACTGCAGGAAGAGGTGGAACACAGCAGAAAGCCTAGAACTCGGCTTCTCTCACTAACCCCTCGGTGATGGGCTGTGGCCGGGGGCTCCTTGCCTGTCTGGCAGGGATAATTGGGGGCTGTAAACTCACAGGTGAACGACGCACTGCAAGAATACGCCTGCAGTGGGTTCCACCAGCCATCAGTACCCCCAGGGCCTGCCTTCTCTTTGGAAGAGCACTTCCTCCAGGTTACAGACCAAGCAGCAGTTTCTGAGCCCTGTCAGAGCCCTACCCCTGCCTAAAAAAGAGTAAGACACATTTAAAGGCTTATGCAAACACAAAAATATGTCTCAGCCTTTCTTTCCCAATAAGATGTGTGCTGTGGAATTTGCCAGGTGGGATTATCTTCTGGTCCCATCTTCTAATCCCCCCTGGCCTCCTGAGCAGGGGAGACTCTGGTTAAAATCCCATTTTCCCCCTTGGCCCTGCTGAACCCTTCTACTCGCAAGTCTTGGCCTTTTGTACTTTTTAGGGTTTGCCAATCCTGGGCAAGGAGGGGCTGTCACACCCAAACAGGGCCTCATAACACCCCCACCCCAACTTCTAGAAAGCAGGATATATGCTGGCTATTAACACAACTTTTGAAGCTCTTGGCCTCCTTTAAATTTTATTAGTCACGCAAAGCCCCCTTTTCACAACCAGCAAAGTTAGAGGACAAGAGGCATATTTGGTAGTGGGATAATCCGGGTGTGATTACAGAGAAGGCCATGAGAGTAGCCCAAGCTATAGGAGTCACAGGAGGTCACCAAGTCCTCTTACAGGGCCCGCCTAGCAAACGGTGAATTTGATGTTTCACTAGCACATTTCCCTCAAACGCATCTCTGTTGATGGTCAGAGTGCCTAAAAAATTAACAGTTCCACGAGAACTTCTCATCAGGAATAATTACAGTGGCTGCCTCAAGGTTACACTCTGTAAGGCTGGGGATGCGGAATTTTTGGAGCAGCAACAGGAACTTCTGGAACATAAGAATTATGAATTGAGGCCTTGTGGATGCTCAAATGTGGTCCCAGAGCCAGATTCAAAAGGAAAGGCAGAATCTGGCAGAATCAGGCTTGGTTAAGAGTCGAGTCCTGGCTCCCTCAGCTACTCAGTAAACGAGGTGCAGCGAACTACTTGGCCCTTCTGCCTCAGTATCCTCGGCTGTCAAATGGCAATACCAAGAGCGCCACAGGGCCACTGGGAGATTAAACGAGGTAATAAAATAAAATACTCTAAGAAGTGCCCCAATCCGAGGTAGGGCCTCAATAAGTGTTACTGATTACCGCTTGATCTTGTCTGCCATGAAAATGATCTTCCTGCGGCACAACTACGGTTTCCTCTTATTTGGACCCTGTTAGCCAGCTTCCCACTGAATAAACCCAAGACACCTGGCATGGTTTCTAGGGCTGCAGCTCCACTGTAGCAACTTCCGCTCTGACAACTCCGAGCTCAGAAGGCCCTGAGCTCGCGCCATACTACTGCCTAACTGCTTCCATTGGTCTGGCCTGCCTGGCCCGGCCTGGCCTGGCCTGTCCGACCTTTGTCTTCTGCTTGGCCATTTCCCTGGGCAGGTCCAAGTGCTCGCCCTCAGAGCTCCTGTCCTTACCAATACCGACACTTATCAAGGCATTCTTCACGCTATTCATGCTTTAGATAGAGCAGGCGATTCTTTGGTGTGAGGACTGCCTTGTGCAGTGTTTGGCAGCATTTCTGGCCTCTACCCACTAGATGCCAGTAGTATCCCTTATCCAAATCAGGATAATCAAAAATATCCCCGACACTGCCCAATGTCCATAAGGAGGACAAGGGGATAAAATCATCTCTGATTGAGAATCGATGCAGTAGACCAAAGTGTAAGCCCCTGAACCTACAGACTCTTCCTTTCTCATTCTCTATTACTGGGACCTGGTTTAGTAGTTGTCATATACTAAGTGGTCAATAAATGCCTGTTGGTAAGGAAAGAAGGACCAAGATAAAACAAATCTAGCCTCATAATAAATATGCCACTTGTGTTGGATCAAATAATGCATAAATGATGAGATGTAATGTCTGCTAAATGTGTGAACACACAGTAGGTATATTGGATAAACAAGAGTACTGTTGTAGTCAGGGGTTGCAAGGAGAACAGTTACATACAGGACACATAATTTATAGTATTATTTATGAGGGTCACCTAAGGAGTCAAATACAAAGAAAGTGCAGATAATCTGTCCACAACACTGAAGACCTAGAAAATCCAGCTGAGGGCCCGGATCCCCTGGCAGGAACCGGCATGAGTTCAGCAGAAAACCTGAAGCCTATGACAATGACCCATGCAAGTCTGTCCCATGGATCTGCGCTGGGAAGGCCCAGAGGCCAGCAGTGGAAGCCAAAAAGTCTATGCCAGCAGGGTGAAGGATCTGTGCCAGAAGCCAAGGGTTTTGTACTGGAGCCAAGAAGTGATGTTCAAAATAAGACCCAGGGCTCCCTCAAAAAACACCACAGCCATCTTCATCTTCAGCGACAATGAGGTCCTGAGGTCTGCTGCTGCTGTTGATAACAGCTGAGTTCATACCAGGAAGCCAGAGTGACAAACTTCTGGAGATTAAACAGCACATATCTTTCCCTCCGGAGCCAGGAAGCAATGCTCTAAGTAAAGACCAGAGCTCCCCCAAGGTGAACCCCCACCATTCTCAGCAGCAAGGTCCAGAGCTCCTCCAATGCTAACAGCCAAGGTCATATCAGGGGAGCTTGCATGACAAGCTCCTCCAGGAGAACCAACGGCTCCAAACAACAGCTCACTCAGGAGAACCCACGATGCTACTCTTCCTCTCCAGGTCTCCTTTTCATGCTGGCAGCTTTCCTCAGGCGGGCCATCCACACGCAGCACCACGCTGACTCACTTCAGCTGGTGTCAAAGTTGACCACCAGTTGACCCCTACAGTTCACTACAAGTACCTTTCATCATTCTAATCCTTAAAGAAAGACTTCAACCCCATGTCATCTTCCAGCTCCTACTTAGCTCTTTGGTGTCACAGTGAGGAAGCCGAAGGGTGTCCTGGGCCTCCTGCCTGCTTCCTCACCACCATTCACTTCCCAGCCCACAAGGGCCACCCCGAGTCCTCTGGCCAAGGTCCCCGCTGGTCCCCGAACTGCTGAAGCTGGTGGACGTCTGCACTCTCCATCTAGTTTGCTGCCTGATCCTTCAGCACCAACTGCTATTCTTGGAAGCAGGCACTGTGACCAAGATGTTTGGTGACTGCCACAGACGGGGCACGTTCGCCAGTCAGAAGCACTGCTGGGCACCTGAGATGGACGAGTCCCACCGCGTGGCACACAGGCTGGGCTCAGGTCTGCCTGAGACACTGTCTTCCTTTGGCTTCCACTGCACGGCTCTCTCTGGCTTTCTCCCAGTGATTATTTCTCTATTTTGCAGAATCAGCCTTCTCTCTCTGGTGATTAAATAACAGCACACTGAGGGTGTTTTCCCAGGTCCCCTTCTTTTAAAAAACTCTGTTCTCTTCCCCTAGGTCGACAGCAAACCTTTTAGACCCCGAGTGCCCAAACTGAAGCCCAAAACCCACTTATTGAGAAGAGCCAAGGCTGCTTGGGTGACAGTGGGCGACTGGGCTTGCGTGTCAATGGGCGCGGGGTAAGGGGGGAGCCTCTGTGTGCTCACTGCGGCATGCATGCCATAGGTTCGCCACCCCTGCCCTGAGTGCTCTAATCCCTGCTCAAGGCTTCAGTCACCCCTACAGGTCTGACACCTCCTCAAAACACCCACGCTGTCCACTCCTGCTTTTCCTCCGAGCTCCAGATCTGTGCACCTCACTCCTAACTGGATTCTGCAAAGGCAAATCCAACTCATCATGGCTCTTTCTCTGACCTAAGCTAATCAAAACAAAGACACAGGAGCTCCCCCAGGACTTCTGTCTCCCAGACGGCACCCCATCCAATGCACAACACCAACACCCGGGAGCCGCCCGGCCCTTGGGCTCTCAGCCCTGCCCCGCTTCCACCCCAGTGCCGGCCCCTAAGTCCCTTGACATAGCTTCTTCCCTCCAGTGCTACTGCCACTTCCCTGTCTTGCAAGTCCTTTACTTGTTTCTTCCGCTTCCTCACTTGCTCTTCCCCAATCTGCTGTCATATTACAGCCAGAGATATTTTTTTTTCCAAAATGCAAATCTGATCCAGTTTCTGCTCTGTGTTAAGCTGCCCCATGAGGCTCCACTGGAGCCCAGCATGGCACATGGCATGGACACACAGCCCTCTCCTGCTGCATCTTGTGTCCTTTCTGTTGCTCTTCTGTACCCTTTCAGTCCCCTGACGTTCCACTCTCATGCCACAGGGCCTTTCCACGTGCTGGCTGCTGGTTTCATTGATTCAGAACTCTATTCAGTTATCGACACCTGTCTTCCTTTCAGGGCCCTTTAGCACATCTGCAATCAGCCTGAGTGCACAGGAAGGCGGCCTCTGCCAGGCACGCTGAGGGGCGCAGTCTAGGAGGGCCACGTCTGGAGCTTCCATCCTGGGAAATGTTCGAAGGCAGCAAGCAGCCACCCCTTCCCTCCTTTCTCTGATGGGAGGAAGGCTCCAGAACCCTGACACTCATAAATAAGTTGTCAACAATTCCCCCAGCAGTGGCAAAGTGGCACCAGGCTGCAGCGTTCAATGTGGCAGGAACAAAAAACACAACTCGAGCATTTACAGCAAAGCGCAAATCACCCGAAGCCTGAAGAGCTGGCATGGTGGCTGTTTCCGGCTCCTCGCTCCGGGTGCTAGACACACGCGTCACGTGGCTTTACTCGAGAAAGTGTCAGATTGAGTCCTCAGATGTTTTCTCAGGATCCACAGAAGACAGAAAGAATACGCGAGGTCAGGGATGGTGAACCTTTTAGAGATCGAGTGTCAAACTGCAACCCACAACCCACTTGTTTATCGCAAAGTGCCAACGCTGCAATTAAACCTGAACACTGAGGTTTTAGTTTAGAAAAAACAACTCTGCAGTATCATTTTTGTCTTGAAAGAAAAGCACAACAACACTCATGGCCTAGGTTTGCTGCCACTGCCGAGACCAAGTCCCAGCTCCGAGGACTCCCAAACACTCCCTCCTGCACCCGCCAGGCCAGACACAGCTCCGGGCACCGGGCTGCTTGGCGACTGAGCAGGGGCTCTGTGGAGGTGGCTCCTGACTAGCCCTGTCACTGTCACTGCCCACCTGTGACAAGGGCCTGCGGTTTTCTCTGTCTTGGCCTTTTCAGCTAAGAAAATGGGGACGTTCAGTTCCCCAGAATGTGCTGAGGAGAGGATCGCTCTGAGAGCGGCTCCATGGCTGCACTAGTTTGCAAGGGCTGCTGTAACAAAATGCTACAGGCTTCAAGGTTTAAACAACAGAAGTTGATTTTTCTCAAAACTCCAGAGGCGGAAGTCCAAGATCAAAGTGTCAGGAGCTTTGTTACTGACTCTGTAAGAGACTGAAGTCAACATGTCTAATGGGAGAAGCTGACCCCAAGGGCAGAGAACATCGCAGAAGCACCCGAAGACAGTCTTATTCATCATCTGTTCGGCTCCAGAAACTTCAAACTTTTGCACAGAGGTTAGTGACATGAGAAAAAAAATGTAAAGGCTTTCCCTCCCCAGCTGTTGTTTTTACAAGGTGTCAAACTCAGTACAATGCCCTCTGCCTTCTCTAATCTTAAATCTCCGTGCGATTTGATGCCAAGAGTCAAGGGCGGGCGGTGTTGACCATCCATCCTCTATACCCAGCACTGCAGTGTCTGCCGGGCAGGAGGCAATGAGAAAGCTTTGTTGCATGGAGTTTAGAGAAATCCTCACTGTGGAAGCAGTCTGAACAAAAGAGGGAGATTAGAAGAACATGCAGGAGAGGAGGATTGCAAAAATTACTGAGAACCTGTGGCAGAGCTTTCTAGCAGTCGTGAGATTGTGCAAATGAAATAACTAAATCATTATCCAGCTTTCTGATATGATTATACAAGGAAACAGAAAAAGCTGACTAAATAAGTGCTTTAAAATGTATAATCTGCACCTTTTTAAAAATAAAACCAGGATTTTGCAAGGAATGTATATCAAGGTTATACAAAACATCAAGACTATACATTTTCTAGACAAATTTAAACGGAGTCTGCCTGGAGGTTTAAATAAAATCCATCCTACTAAGCATAAAAATAAGGCTCTTTTTAAAAACAATTACTATATGAACTAAAGAATAAACATACTAGTTTAATCTTCTCCTAAGCTCATCCTACAACATAATCCACTAAGTCTCCCCATGCCGGGGACAGGATGGGAGGCACACCAAGGAGGAGACCGAGCTGACAGCTAGTAAGAAAGGCTGAGGCCAGCGCCGTGGGGCCTGGTGCGAGGCTGCGGGTCCAGGACTCCCTCCTCCGGCAAGGGGGAGCCCACAGAGGTCTTACAGGGAGAGTGGATTTCATCCCAGCCGTATTTCAGAAGACGACTCGCAGGTTAAAAGCCCCTCATGAAAACAGAAGCCATCAGCTGAAAAGAAAGGAAAAGATCAGAACTGGGCTCCTCACCTGCCCTGTTGTGTGGGCCTTCGGCAGTGAGCGGACCTTGGACCCTCGTGCAGGGCTCTCTGCCCTGGTTTCAAAGACTGTTCAAGCCCTTGACATTGAAGTTCTCAAATGCGGTGCCAAAGCGGCTTCCTTAAATGTAGGTTAAATAACAAGTGCGAGGGTTTGGCAGTTGTACGTTACCAGCAGGCCTGACTTTTCTTCTTTAAAGGAAAAAAAGAGAGGCACCAAAAATACCAAGTCCTCCTTATTTTATGATCTTGTTTTTTTCTAAATATTCATATAAGCTGACCTTTTCAAGGCACTGGCTGCAATGGAAAACATGCTGGTAATAAATTGTACTTCTCTGGCTTAATTGAAGCAGTGTCTTCACCGTGAGCCAGGGACGTGGGGCGCTGAGGGAAGCAGAGCTCAGCCAGCACCCAGAGGGGAGGTCCCCATATTCCGGGCAAGGACACCTCTGCTCAGCAGGCTCCTTCCCCAGAGACAGGAGGGAGATGCTGTGTGTTCTTCACATTGCTATTTTCGATGTGGGAAACGCACTATCGGTCTCGCCCCGAGGGAGCGCCTGCCTCTCAGCCCACGCAGGCTGCAGTGACATTCTGTCACGTCATGCAGCACAGGAAGTCTGGGGGTGAGCACCTCAAAGCCTGAACCTCCTTGGGGTTGTGTCAGCCAGCTGAGAGTAGGGCCGGGAGTGCTTGTCAGACAATTTCCAGAGACATGATCCGGACCCACAAGTCAATAAAAGAACACGGTGGGCATAAACATTTCTTAAAAATTTACTTTTACTTAAATGTTACAAAACACAGACTCCCACACAAGGAGACAACACAGTTCTTGTTCTGGAGACATTTACAGTCTCTCCGGGAGGCAGACCCAGACGTGGAAAAGACATAAAAACGTACAAAGAAACCACAGTCCCAGTATAAATGCAGTGGTTACTCAGAAGCATGGTTCTGGTGCTCGTGTGTGTGTGTGTGTGTGTGTGTGTGTGTGTGTGTGTGTATGTTCAGTTCTATCCACCTAAAAGTGGGGGAAGAATACTCCAAAAGGGAGCCAGGGAGCATGCTGAGATTGGGGGGGGGGTCTCTTCTCCTTTCTCCTATTCTGTGACCTTCGTGAATCTGTTTGTGTCATTTTTATCACTGATAATTCTAATGTTAATGCATCACTGTTCTTGAGTACAGAGACCTTTCTAAAAGAGCGATAGCGACAATGACTCCTTCCAGTGAGGCCTCCCCCAACTTGAGAGTAAAAATGCTGCAGGACGCAGAGGGATGGCTGATGGCACAAGAGCATCAGGAAGTCACCTCCCAGCTGGTGCTCTTGGACTATTTCAGGTGCAAGCGTCACTTTTCTTAGCGGCCCGTGGGCCAGTGGCCAGTTTTCTGGGTTAGCAGCATTCCTTCTGCTCTTCCTGTGGATGCAACAAAGCCTGAGGAGTAAAATAGACTAATGAGCTACATCAAAACCCTGCTGCTCTCACCTGGAGATAACAAATGTACACTCACAGGGCAGTAAGTTGCCACCAAGAGCAGCCCATGGGCCGCGGCACAGAAACAGTTGCTTTCACTGACAGCTGGGGGAGAGCAAGATGTCTTACTCTCCACTACAGTTCACATCTCAAATATCCCCACAAAGGCTCACGTTTTGGAGGGCTGATCTCTGACACAGCAACGTTAGAGGTGGGGCTTTTGGGAAGTGATTGGCTTATGAGGGCTGCAGTGTCATCGGAGGATTCATCCTCTGATGGATTTGCCATTTACCAGCATCCTGGAGGGGTGATGTGAACTCAGGAGGAGGGACCTGGTCAGAGAGAGGGGTCCTGAGGGCACACCTTTGAGGACTCTAGTTTGCTCCTGGCCTCTTTCTTTCTCCTTCCTGGCTGGCGCGAAGCAATCAGCTTTCTCTGCCATGACCTTGCACTGTGATGTTTCTCCCTCACACATTGCAGCCAGCTGACCATGGACTAAAACTTCTGAAATCAGGAACCTTTCCGAAAACAAAATAAATCTTTCCTTTATTAAGTTGTTTATGTCAGGTGTTTTGTTACAGTGGTGGAAAGCTGACACTTCAGAGCCCAGAGGGTGGTCACAAGGCTGCCTGGGGAAAGGGGATGGAAACAGAGGTCTCCAGACTTGGGTGAGAATTTTCATGCACATCCAGGACTCCCCAGTGCCTAGTGTATGGTCAAGCCATATGGGAAAAGCTGCACAAATGCAGGGAAGATTTGCTGAGGAGATAAAAACACAGAGGCAGGGCCCTGCAAGCAGAGCTAGAAAGAGTTCCAAGGAAGGAAGTGACCATTAAGATTCCTGGGCCCTTCCTGCACAACAGGCTCCCCTTTATGTGTGAACCCGAATAAGCATGGAACCTGCTCCCTATCAGGATGGGTAAAAGGCACAGAGAAGTTAAGTCATTTGCCTACAACTGGTTGACTATGAAGCCAGGATGCATACCAAGGCACTTGCCTTGAAGATTTTTACTTATGTTATGTGAAGGCAAAGAATTAAGTCACCAAAGACCATCTACTGTATGATTCCATAGTGGTTCCTGGGTTGGGGAAGAAGAAATGGGTGACTGTTAATACACGTGAGTTTCTTTTTGACGTGATGAAAATGTTCTAATATTGAGCACAGTGATGTTGTAACATCTCTGTAAATATATTTTAAAAACTCTGAATGGTGCGTTTTAAATGGTTGAGTTACATTGCAATAAAGGGGTCGTGCTTATTTTTTACTGAAAACCAACCTCCCAAGAATTCATCCAGGTAACACACAGCTCTGCTTGCTCTAGAGAGCTGAGGGACATCTCCACTTTGTTTTAAAGGGAAATGGATCCAAATGTTAAGCTAGAATGGCTGCTGGCTTTCATTGGAGTCTTCCAATATTAGAACTGCTAACTGACTCTGCAGGCCTGGAGCCTCAGAGACAGCTTCTCAGGCTGTTCAGAAGAGAGATCAAGCCCCAGAAGAACCCAGGATCTCAGCTGTGCAGGGGACCTTGGCTTCTTGATCTGTCTCACAGCACAGCTACCACAGGGCACAGCTTGGTTATTAAATATGAATTAAGAAAATGTAAGATGCATAGGCCCAAAACTAAGCTACAGAAAAGCAGCCCCGATCCTTCACATGATCCTGTGAAACTGGGCAAACTCTGCAGGCCCGGTGGCAGCACATCTCACCCAGCCAAGCAGTAACGTGACCCAGGAAATCTTGGAAGAATCATGTTCTGTCTTGCCCAGCGGCAGACGAAAGCTCCAGTACAAGGCTGGCACTCAAGTCTGCATTAACTTCCTTCATGTTCCCCTACTTGTGTTCTGCATCATAGAGTTGTTTTGCCTGGTATTTGTCACATTGAAGACACAGGCCTTTTAATTGGTGATCAAGCATGCCACTTGAAATGTCGAAAAGACTGTCTTTGTTGAGAAGTGGCTCTGTAAAGCAGAGGCCCTGAGAGCTAATGCTGTATCCCCGAGTCAGCCCGGGAGCCCTGGGTTGAACCAACCTGGCCATAGGAACAGTGCCTTTCTGGGTAGTGCCTGGGCCCTGAATACTGCATAAAACCTATGTGCTTCTGGCTCATTTGGGCTGTCGAAGACTGTGCCTAGGGTCCCCCAATGTGAGATGCTGAAGACTGTGCCTAGGGTCCCCCGATGTGGCAGAATGCTTACACTAAGGCTCCCTACTCATGGCTTCCTGCACCAGGCCCTGCCCTTTAGAACCCTTTCCACTACAACCCTGAGCATCACAATTTGACTTGCCTTGGCAAAATGCATGTGCATTGCTATTTCCTCTTTTGTCTCTCAGAAAATGCTTTTAAGAACATACTGGCTGGGCTCGCTGCAGGAGAAGAAACTGGCCTACCCAGTAAAACTCAATCAGCTATTATGGGAGAGACCCTAGCAAAGACAACAGAGCTACCTAAGTGACTCAAAACTGACCACATGCATGAAGAAACCCAAGGGAGAACAGAAGACCCATCAGATGGGTGAAAGATGAGCAGTACCACACGTCTGCTGTTCAAGTCAGTGAATTTTGGAGCAGCATATTATGCAGCACCATTATCAGTAAGTAACTGATACACTCAGCCAGTAGAAGTTCTGTGGAGATCAGAAAGCCCAGCCCCAAAGACATTCAGAGTCTAGCTCTAATCTCTACCACACAGACAGACACATGGACCAGCTGCAGACCTCCTGAAGGGGCACACGGGGAAAAGACACGCATGCCATGCACGAGCTCACAGGGGAGGAGAGGCAGGACAGTTCACAGAGCACAGACTGAACCCAAGCAGGCCACCTTCATATCCGGGTTCAATCACTTTCTGTGTAATCTCTGGGAAAACATTTAATGTGAGGGTCTGCACACCAGTTTAATCAACACTCACTGAACCTTCTGCCCAGTGTGCCTTCCTGCATTTTCAACTTAAGAGCAACAATGGCCTATTCTCTTATACCTCCAGCTTCTACATGTGTTTTAGATTCTACCAAGCAGATGTGCTTGTACATGATTTAATGGGCCAAGGAAATGAGATGGAGGCCACATGGCTATAGATTCTACTGGCAAGCAGAGGCAAAGAGATCCATCATTATTTAACAGATGTGCTGAAAATCAGGGTACAAGGCAGCAGAAATGGAGTACTTGGGAAACAACACAGTCTCTAGGCGTTGGACATTTCTGTGCAGGAACTACGTTGGCAGTCAGATGTAGTGAACCAACAGGCATGTTCAGTTTCTGGTTTTCTACAGGACCCAAATTCCTCATTCCAGATCAGAATTCAGAATACAGATGCCATTCTGTACCCCAGAGTCAACACAATATTTCTATAGCAAGAGTGGTATTTCCACATTCGCTGGGATAAATGGAGACTATGCCTGGCCTTTTGTCAGCTTAGGTTGGCTTCTGTTGCAAATAATTTTCTGTTTCCAGAGTTTATTTGATTTCTGAGTTTTGGCTAAGGGATAAGGGTCCTCTGGACAAGGGACAATGACATAACAATGGCCGAAGTGCTGAGACACAGGGAGCATGAACAGCTATGAAGAGTCACGTGGTACAAGCTGCTGCTGCCGTCAGAGCTGGGAAGACATACAATGTCGATCTGTGCAGAGATTTTTTCTACATTTTCAGTGATGCCTGGCCAAATGCAATGAATGTGGGGCCTCGCATAGCAATGAGAAGGGTGCTGGAGAAGTTATAAAGCATGGAAGTGAGGGGCAACTTAGCTATAAGCAGGGCCCAGGGCTGGGAGATGGTAGGAAAGATAGCTGGAAGGCTAAAAGGTGAGCAAGGTTTCCTTGAGGTGGTGTGGTCCCTGCACAGGTGAGAAGAGTTGATAGCCCACAGAAGCACCACAAGGAGGAAAGAGACACACACCATGTGCAGATGGATGGATTGCAGTGATTTCCACATGGGAAACATGGGCCATAGTGTGGATGTATTCAACAAAGTCAGAAACAGATGCCACAAGCAGACTGTGGTCACTAAAGCACTGATCTGAACTTAGCTTTTACCACCCTTCTGCATTTATTTTTACTTGATCTACAATAGTAAAATTTAAAGGCTGAAACCTGCTTGACCTGGAACCAAGTGCTTTTCCGCACTTGATAAACTTGTCCAAGAGGAGCTTCTTTGAAGAGTACAGTACATCTAGCCTGAAACCAAGAGTGTACACTGTTTACATATTTCAGCAGCTCAAAGCCATCAGTCTTGTGTGATTCCCTTCCTTTCCTCCTCCTTCAAGAATATATCCCTCTAGTCCAAAACAACTTGCAGAGATGCATATAAATAAAAGAGAAAAAATGTCAGAAAATCAGGATAAATACAGGAAAAACAAGCTGTAACCAAGAGTGAGGGAATGATCTAATAAATTCTCAACTCCCTTGATCCTCACAGGGTTTCCTCCAGCACATCTCTCAGTGTAGAACCCTGGCCTGTCACTACACTGTTGTTTATCAAAAGCAGATCCACAGGGAGCCAAAACAGAGTAGACTGGCTCCAGGTACCCCAAAGTCCGGTACAATCTAGGAAGAGCTCGGAGGGTGTCTGTCACTAAAGCGCTAGCAGTCCCCAGACTCTTTCTAAAGATATTACTGCTCTTAACAAAGTTGTGGCAGGATTGGGGTAAGGAGAGCCCGATATCACGTCAATTACAGGTCTAGTGCTGTGGACCGAATAATCCACTCCGTGCTGTAGGCTAAGTGCTCAGTTATGGGCTTTAGTCGCCGGAGGCTGGGTAGACTCTGACTACAGAAGAACATAACAGGGATGCTCTGTCCTGCCACCAGAGGTAGGTCGAGGTTATCTTCAAGATCTTGGGTTTGATAGATCAACAGAACAGAACAGGAAGTTGGCAAACAGACTCAAGTGCATCATAAGTTTGGCATCTCAGATCTTTGAGAAAGGATATAAGGCCTTTCTGGAAAACGTTAAATTGAATCCATATACTATGCCATTCACCAGGAAAACTCCAAATGGATTAGATACAGAAATCAATAATGAAGATAAACACGTGCTAGAAGAAAACACAGGCAAATTCCTCAGCAGCCTTTGTATAGAAAAGCCTTTATAATAACCTAAAATACAAGACTGATAAATCTGTCTAAATAAAAATAAAATAAAATGCATATATGGCAAAAAAATTAAGAAAAGTTACAAGACAAATGAAAAACTAAGGAAATCACCTCTAATTTATATCACAAAGATCTAACCTCTGTGATTATGAGAAAACTCTCATAATTGAGAAAAAGGCTAAAAGCATAATAGAAAAGGGGGAACAAAAGATGTCCATGGTTTATAGAAAGAGAAAGGGAAACGGCCTGTACACCTATGATACAAGCACAGTCTTATGCAAAATAAGATAAATGTAAGTTGAAACTGTCCAAAATGCCATTTCTCACTTACACTGACAGTTGTGGTTTGTTTAATGTCCCCCAAAGCCTCATGCAGTCATGGAGGTGACTGAGTCTAGCGTTTGTGACTGGTTCACTGTCCAGTGCTGGGATTGGGAGTGTGTGCTGCACCCGCCCAGGGGTGGGGAGCCGGCACACAATGTAGGGGAGGGAAGGAAGCGTGCTTTTCCTTTTTTTTGTGCCCTTTTTGATTCTGCTGTTTGTGGTCTTTGTGAATGGTTGCCCCTTAGCTTTGCAGCCTGCCTTGCAGACAGCTGGACTGAAACCTCCAAAAAACTGTAAGCTAAATAAACCTTCCCTCCCCTAATTTTGGGCATCTCAACAATGAGAAAAAAGTAATGAAGACACTGAGAAAGAATGAGAAGTCTGACCAGTGTTTTGTGGCTATGGCCTGCTCCCATCTTCCGGAGGTTGGGGAGCATAAAATGACAGAAGTTCTGGAGGGGAGAATTGAGTGTCCCTACCAAAATTACATCTGGTTTCACCTTCCCACCCTCCATCCCACCTGAAGATACCCCTTCCCAGGAAGGAAATGACATGATACTAGAGGTTACTTCGTTTGAAAATGGAAGAGTGGAAACAGCCCAAGAGCCAGCCGACAGGCGACTGTCTGAATCTACTTGTGCGCAGCCAAGTGGAGCCAAGTGGAGTATTACATACAAAAGACAAAAGAGAGAGCCTGGCAGGCTGGTAAGGAGCTGTATTGAAAAATGGGCAGTGCAAAGAGAAGAAGAACACCCAGAGTGTGCTGTTCCCACCTAAGAAGTAAAAACCAACATGATTTCTCCTTGTTTTACAAAAGGCTGGGTGGGAAGATAAACCACACACTAGCGAAACAGTTACCCATGTAGGAGAATGGAACAGAAAAACCAGGTACAGCATTCAGATGCCTATGAAGTTGTCTTGCTATGTAATTTTTGACTTCTAAATCATGTAAATGTTTTACATGGTTCAAAAATAAAAATTAATTTGATGGGCACCTACTTATCCACAACAAATATAAACAAATTAATTTATTTATCAAATTGACTACACTCACATGAAGAATGACTTCAAATGGTTTTTAATCACAGTACTCTGACCTTGGGATATATTACATGGACAAAAATAAATTACAAAAGAGGAGGAGGAGGAGGAGGAAGAGGAAGAGAAAGAAAAAGCTGAATGCGATGGTATGCATTCAGCGCACAGCACACAGCACTCAGAGGCAAGAAAATCACAAGATCAAGGTCAGTCTGGGCAACTAAGTAACTTAGAGAGATCATGTCTTGAAAAAATAAAAAAGATTGGGAATGTAAATCAGGATGAAAAGCTCTGGATTCAATAAACTGTCACACAAATAAACTCATCAGTAGATTTACTGGTAGTAATAATGCTAGTATTATAAATTTGAAGCTACTTTATGGATACATGTATATTACATAAGATGGGCAAACATGTCCATGTATAGGAGTAAAAATTCAGTTTGAGAAGAAACAAGTATTTTAAGAGTCTTGAAGCAGGATGTGGGGGTGCATGCCTGTAATTCCAGCACTTGGGAGGCTGAGGCAGGAGGATTGCTATGAGTTTGAGGACAACTTGGGCTACATAATGAATTCAAAGCTAGCCTGAACTACATAGTGAGACCCTGCCTTAAAAAAAAAGAGTCTAAAAAGAGAAAACCTTTTGTGATAAATTTAAATTGGAAATACCAATTTGAACTCAATTTATTAAATTTGTTTTCCAACTCTGGCCACTAAATGTCCCTAGAATCATTACCTCTAGTGCAGTGCTTAGATTTTGATTGTAAATTCTTCACTAAGAAGAACCAAGATTCCTTAGAAAAATGACTGGACTCTAGGTCCAAGGCTATGGAAATACAAGTTCTGTCTTGGACATATTGTTCCTAAAAGCAACACAGGGCTTACAGAGGAGAATAAATTCTGCTTTGCAAAAAACTGCCATAAACAAAGGTAGAAAGGATAAATTTACAAATTGTCTTACACACTCTTCCTCAGGGTTATCAAAGGCTGCAAAAGCCATCAGGTCGAAAGTTATGGGAAAAGAGCGTATGTGACACACATTAAATTATAACCCTCCCATCTCCCAACTACTTGCTAGTTTCAGAAGAAAAAAAAATCTACCTTCACAGTGCTGTGACTCATGGTCATTGCTTTAACCCAGTGACTAAATAATGTCACCAGTAGGAGCCTGCCACTCTGTCCTCCAGATGTGATGGCCACAGCAGCATCTACGAGAGTTCATACTCAAAGGGGCACAACTGCACCCCATCTGGCCTTTACACATAACTTTGGGGGCTGGGGATTTAGCTCAGTGGTGTAAGTGCCTGCCTGGCAAGTGCAAGGTCATGGGTTTGATCCCCGGTACCACCCCCCCCATATAACTTTGGTTTATTGGAGATGTGAGGACAGAGGGCACAGCAGACACTGCTGCAAGGGAAAGCTTGGCAGACTGAGTATCAGGGATGTCACAAGACAAGTGAGTGGCTGAATCTCTTCATAACTTCAATGCCATGCAAAAGGAAAACAAGGGGAGGGGTCTTTTAAGAGTAAGGGATAAGAGGGATAATAATAACTAAATAACAGAAGATTAGAAAAAATGTAAAAATGTCCTTGGTCATGGGAAATTTGAGTACAAATGCAATGCAGATGATTGTGGGAAGTTGTTTTCTTAGGTGTAGGTGTGGTAATAGCACTGTGGCAATGCAGGTGGACATTCCTATAGGTAGGACACACATGCTAAGGACTTTAGGGGTAAAGTGGTATCTGAAGCTTTCAACTGGTTGAATAACTCATGCACACAGAACCTATGGGATTAATTTACATGTATGAATTTAAGCAAATGACATATGAACTAAGGAAATGACAAAATATTAACAATTACTAAATCCAGGAATAAGCACACAGATATTCACTGTACCATTCTTGTTTTATTGTTGAAAATGTTTTCATAACAAAAATGGGGGAAGCAAATTAGAGTGGTTTCAACACAAAGGCTGAAAGTAGCGCTATGTGCCACGTGGCAGCACCAATTTTAGGACAGAGTAACTAAATCATAGATAACTAAATGTCCACCTGGACCTGAAACACTCTAAGGCAACATAAAGTATTTAATATTGGGCAAAATAACTTCCTGGAGAAACCTCTATGATATCCTGGCTTGGATGTCAAACTATGACTTTGGTGACCCCCCCCCCCCAATAAAACAGGGTCCCCGCATTTGTGCCTCTGTATATGAACCCTTCCACACTAATACTGGGTTGACCATGGGCATGAGTTTTCTACTGCTGCTGTAATAAACTGCCACAAACTCAGTGGCTTAAAACAACACTAATTTATTATATCATGGTTCCAGCATCAGAAATATGAAACGAGTCTCATGGGACCAAAATCAAAAGCAGCAAGGATTCTCTTCTGGGATGTCAAGGAGAGAGTATGTTTTCTTACCTTTCCACGTCTCTAAAGGCCATCTAAATTCCTTTCTTGGGGCCCCTCCGCCATCTTCAAAGCCAAACACCCTATTACTCTATACTCCTCCGTCATATCTTTTCCTCTGATTCTCCCATCTCTGTCAATTGTAAGGACCCCTGTGGTTGCATAGGACCTTCCCACATAACCCAGGATAACATCTCCATCTCGAGATTCTTAATTCCACCTGTAAAATCTGTTCCCATGGATGGTAACCTGCCTAACAGGTGGACAGCATGAGGATGTGACATCCTTGGAGGTCACTGTGCTGCTTGCCATACCATGTGACTGCAATGACCAGTGAGATGCAAGCAAGTATGAGGCAAGCAGAGGCTAAGTGCTGACACAGGGGAGCTTGTTCTTTTAGGAGCGTTTGTCTCAGAATCTAGCCATCGTGCTGTGTGAAAAAGCGGAGGCCACATGGACAGGAGGAGGGGCCAAGGTCAACAACCCCAGCTGGGCTCCAGCCAACAGCTAGGTCAGCTTGCCAGTCCTGTGAACGCGCCATTTTGGATGTGCCTCTTCCAGGCTTGGTCAAGCCACGGTGCAGTATATCATGACAGCAGCGATGAACCATCCTTGCTAAGCCCTGCCCAAAATGCAGCATCCTGAACAAATAAATGACCACTGTTCCTTTCAGCTGCCAAGTATTGAAGTGAATTTTTTAAAGCAATGTATAAGCTGAGAAATGTTGTTTGGCACAGGCCAGTTAACAGCTAGTGTTGACTCTGGACTTGGATTAATTATCCAGCAGTCCTTATTTATGGTAATAATTATGCAGTGGAGCTTTTGTCTGTTTAGCCCTTTCTGAATCTGTGAAAACAAAACCAAGTCACCTGCCTTTCTTTCTCTTCTCTTTTAGCAAGAGGAATGGCTCCAACAAATCTCCGAGGGCGTTATATCATTATAGACCACATCAAAATGAAGGAGGGCTGGAATACTGGGAGTTGTAATTTCACGTACCAAGAAATCAGTCTCAGTTTTGTGCACCAAATGAGGTTCTGGGAGATGAAGTCCTGATCCCAGATGAAGCAGACTAGGATGACAGTTGATTCCATCTGTCTGTGAGTACAGCCCAGGTGCTGGCTTGCATAGACTTGGCCTATTATCTCTACTCTGCTGAACTGAGTCTTTCACTAAGTCTGGGCAGCAGGTAAACCGCAGCCCAGGGGATTGATTTTCCGAGCTTTGAACTTGCATGAGCTTTTGCTATACCAGGTGGAAACCAGTTACTTTTTGCCTTGAGGGGATTTGTTTGTGGTTTCATTACTCTTGGAAACTATTCTTAAAATCATTCCACTTCCATTCCCTCCTTTCTACTCTACAATGCTCCTAGCAACTGCAAGAGAATAAGCAGACCTGGCTGCTAGTCAGAGAAACAGCACCCAAGTATAAAGCACCTTTTTAATTTATAGCTCCGGGTGTAAAAACATTGACCTAGCAAGACATGGGCTTAAATGATGCCCACTGGCGAGCCGGAGAAATCATTCTCTCTTCTTCCACGGCTCCAGAAGCCTGGCTGCGTCACCAAAGCATTTTCAGGTCTCCATGTAACTAACTTGACCTGAGACCTCCGCGTCCTCCAGGCTCCTCTTCTGGCCTCGCAGTGTGGAACGTGCACCTGTGGCTTTGTACTACTAACAAGAGCCTCCCAGCAGATCTGCACCTGTGACTCATCGGCTTTTATCTGTGCTGTACTCAGGGCCTAAATCCACAGACAATGAGGAAAAGCGGCTATTTGGATCCTGAAGCACAGGCTTCCAGGCAACGTCTCCAGCTACGGCCCTATAACTAATAACCACATTTCAGGGAAGAAAAACTGGCTCCTGAATATGGCTTTGCAACACCAGCTTCCAAGGCACAAAAGGTAAACTCTTGATAAGGAGGCAAATAAACAAAAGGCGACCTACACTTCTTGAATCCATAAACATTACAGGGTGTGGAGGCTGCATGTGCCAGCACTGCGGGTGAACCCAAAGGATGCAAAAGGTCCCCACCCACTCCGAGCCACCATCTGAAATCTGGCTGTGAAGGTGGAAGGCCCTAGCAGGAGCCCACCAGCTCACTAAGGGAAGAGCCAGCGCAATGGCTATGCAGTTTAAGAGTTGCAGGTTTGAAAAGCATGGGGCAGAAGGTGAGAAATAGGAGGATGCAAGTCCGGAAAGCTTCACAACAGAGAAGGGAAGAGGAAGGAGGCAAGTAGCAGCCAGTCAGTGTTGGGGAGGCCGAGGGCAAAGAGACCCCAACATCCGCACAGCGCCCAAGGCTCCTGGCAGCGAGGACAGTTAGCACTGTCCACAGCAATGTCCCACCCAACCACAGTTCTCCTGCATTCTACTGCCATTGTTTAAAAAGGCAGAGGGTGATGTTCAGCGGTCAGTATTTAGAAAGCTTCCCAGCCAAAGAGTTAATTTAAGTTTGGGCACTTAAATGAATAAACTTAGTGGAGTAGAAAATTGATTTACGTGCAACAGCAGCTCATTTCCCAAACTTGGAGTTTGAACTTGACTTCCCCTTCACCGTGTCACCCGAACTGCTTCTCAAGGCCTGTTGATTCTTTGTTAGGCTCGCTATGATGGTCCTATTTAGGATAGTCATGTCCAGCTGGACACCGGGGCTTCCAAAAGCCTGGTCCAGCCTGGCGTCAGCCTCTCCTTGATGGAAGTGTCTCGAAGGAATGCCAGTTATCCATGGCTCATGACCACAGAAGCCCACGATGACTCCTTGAAGCCTGAAGGAGCTACACCTTAGGCAGCCTTCAAGATGACTTGACATCTGCCTCGGTTTACCTTCCAGTGTCATCTCCTAACATCCCTAACCTCCTGCTACCACAGAATTTCATGTCTCCATCTGTCACTGGTCATTTGGTTCCCGCTTACTGAATGAGCCTCACCCATCTGCCATAGCTTACATGCCCTCCCCCGAAAACTACACTCCAATATTCTTCTCAGTGAATTTTCCTCATTTCTCCATTACCATACATGCCTCACACTCTTCTAAGTAGAGCTAGGAAGTAACTCTCCATCGGTTCTGTGAGGACACAAGTGCATCTTGTTAACACCAATGTCCTCAGTTGAGGTCTTCTTACTTTCCAGAACCTTCCCTGGCCTGTGTCTTGGCCACACAATGCCAGGATATAGTCAGTGCTCAGCTCACAGCTGGACCCATAGCAACGGGATGAGGAGGATAAGGACTGAGTCCCAGTAATGGCTCAGTGTAGGCAGTTTCACCCCACTATGGACGACTATTCTGGCCTCCTGCAAAGCCACTTCATCTGACCCAAATATTTGTCCTTTTGTAGAAAATGTACATAAAACTCCAGAAACTGGCTCACCAGAAATAGCCTGAGGAAAGGAATGTCAATCCCTCTGCTTCTTTCTTCCTGGCTGAAGGACCCAAGCACTAAATCAGAACTTCCACCCACTCTGAATTGAGGCTGCCTTCTTGATGGGCACCCTAGCCCGGGAGGGGCCCAGACAAAGCCTTCCCACCTAGAGAACCACGCTGCGGCTCTGCACTTACGGCACAAGCTTTCTGGCTTTGGACGGTGACTCACAGGCTTGCAGCCACCCACAGACACAACCCCTCGCAAAGGAAAAAACTCCTGGGCTCACACAGTTGCATTTTTGCCTTTTACAAAACATTGTTACAGCTTTGTAAGCCCAGACTGGGGAATGGATTCCCCTCCACAGAGCACTGTCTGTCAGCACCTTTTTCTCATCCACTGCTGCCAGGGCAGCAGTTTATTCCCAGTCTATGTCCCATGGGCCCAGGACACTTGAGAATACTTGCCAGGGGGAGCGTGGGCCAGTGGCCTCTGTGGTGGTGCCCCCAAACCACTCCGTGGGGTCAGGTGATGCCCATCAGCCTGGGCTTGACCTCCTCCCTACTCCCACGGGCTGAGATCCGAATAAGTCTGTAGTCCCATGACAGAGGCACGCCATTAACTCTGTGGAAGGGCTTCAGTACCTGCTCTGCAGGCTCTTGCTATAGAGCCAGCTGCTCTGCCGGAAGGGACCCAGGCTGGCCTAGCTGTCCATCTTCCAGGTGGCCCTGAAGGGGCAGACAGGAGCTGGCAGACCCCGTGACACATGGACGGGCACTGACCAGGGGCGGCACCCCTCTGCCTGCATCCTGTAGACACAGCTCAGAGGACACTCTGGAGATCAGCAAGGACCTGCCCCGGCTCCTCACAGGAGAACCTCACCCCTCTTACCGTATGCAAAATAAATCCCAAGTTCTGTCCAGTGTCTGCCTCTGATTATTCTAGGAAGGAAATCTGCACAGTGACTGTAGCCTGCGGGGTCTTGAGGAACTGAGCTTCAGCCGACGTCAGCCTCTGCTTAAGCCAGTGGCCCCAGACTCCCTCTGTGCCCCACCCCCCGCAATCCTAGCCACACAGGTGCTCTCATCTCAGCACCTGCTCACCTTCTCCAGCTTGGGCCCTTTTCCCTTTAGACTGCAACTTTCTGGGGCTTCCGGGATCCCCATCTCAGTAGTGCCCCACCTCCTCCCTCAATCATCCCATTGCACCCTGTGGCTTTGTATAGTGCTCATCACAATATGCAATGATTTTTCAAATTTATACGCTTCTTATTTAGGAAGTGCAAGGGCAGGAATCTTTCCTTGAGCACAGTTGTATTCCTAGTATGTGGTACCACGGCTGGCACGTAGCAGGTGCTCAGTGAATATTTGCTTTAACAAATGAATAAATAAGCTTTGCCATTTGAAAAATAACCTGCAAAATAACTAGAGATAACTGGGCAAGGGCACAAATATGTATGTCGTTCGTAGGGCAAGATTTGAAAATAATTTAAATAGCCAACAAAAGGGGATTGTGTCAATCAGTGCTTGGCATGATTAATTATTGAAAGCTATTTCACTCCGATGAGTTGGATCTTCAAGGGCTGATGTGGAAAGATGCCCAAGTGCTCTAAGTGAAAAAAGCAGGTTACGATATGCATAAGCATGATTTCATGTACTGTTTCTTAAAAAAAATCTGTAACGCTAAATAGCATGTCTATATGTGCATAAAAACCTTAAATGAGAGATAGTAAGGAAAATTCTAGAAAGAGTGATCTAAAATGGATTCCCAGAGTTTTAAACTGTAGTTAGGTGGTGTTATGAAGTACTTCCTTTTCTTTCTTTTTTGGTTGTATTTTCTGATTTTTAAACATTTTTTAAGATACTGCTTTTGTAGTAAGGAAAAGTAAGAGTACCTTTGAAATTAAGAATAATCTCCTGCCATCGATATTCACGTCAGCTCCGAGGAACAGCGGAACAGCGGCAGGTGGCGAGGCGGAGAAGGCGGGGCTGGCAAAGACCCCCCCACAGCAGCCAGTCCCCTAACAGGAGAGCTGCTGGGAATCACCATTCCCTCCCCGTTTGGAGGCCACTTCAGAGAAACACACTTGTTAGGTAATAAAAACAGAAGCACCCTCGTACTTCCCTACCATGGAGAAGACCAGCTGCGGCTCCCTTCGCTCCCCCTCGCCCTCCACCCTGAGCTTGGGCACAGGGCCCTACATTTAGATAGAAGCCATCTGCCAGCTCCGGGCACCTGGAAACCTAGTGTTCGTCCCAGGAGAGTCAGAAGAGCTGACGGCGCCTGGGCTTCATGACTGCCTGCCAAGTGTCCGGAATCAGACCCTGCCCAGACCTTGGCAGTGAGTGACTCCAGGGACAGTTGTGGGGCCACATGGCAGGGAGGCAGGGCAGGCTGATGCATCTGGTCTCTCTCTGGTCTGCATTTGTTCCGCGTAGGGTTATCTGGGAAACTATTTTCAGCAGTAAATGTAAATCAACTGTAAGGATGAACAGATCTAGTCATTACGACTTAACCTGAAATGCAGTTTATAAGGACAGAGCTTTGTGTGACCTGTAATAATTCTCTTTGTCTCTGGGCTTCAGTTTTACCATTACAGAATGAAGCCATTGGACCAAGTGTCCCTTGAGGGTCTTTTAGGGCTGATAGGCCATGGCTCTGGGACTTGAGGCTCTTTCCCCAAAAGAGACTACTTTCCGGGTTGTGAACTAGACCATCCACTGCAGCAGCACGGGTATCAGCTCAGCAAAGATATCGCCGGGACCAGTTTAGGGAGGGTGGGGCTCCTAGGACCAGTGGCCACTGAATGGCGCCCTGAAGAATGGGTCAAATTTAAGTACTGAGCAATTGCATCAAGTACTGACCCAGTACCTGTCCCCTGCCAGGGAATGTTACAACTGTGGGTGATTTTCCTGGGCTCTAAGTGAAAGGCAGGTTTGTGAATTCTGAAACATCAAACAATCAATAGATGTCTTTTAAAGAACATGCATCCTATCATGTAGCCACTGAAAGTGATGTTTGTGAAGCCAAATAGCAACATAGGGGAATTCTTTCAGGATGTGTAGGGAATATGAGTAGGCACAGAACCGCAGCTATGCAGGCAGCAGTATGCACTAGCACGGCTGTTCTCAACGTGGGGTCCTCACACAGCATTGCCTGGGGGGGGTTCTGGGCTGTGCAAAATCTCGAACCCCACCCAGGGTCACTGAATCAGAAACTCTGGAGTGAGGCCCAGTGAATGGACATTTTGCAAGCCATCCAGGTGACTTTTAATGTGGGTGGAAGAAGAGAAGACCTGATTCCCAGGACAAGGGCTGAGATCCCAAACCTAGCAGCTGCATAGACCCAGCCTCTCACTGAACCCCCACTTGGTTTTCTCATCCAGAAGGATGACTCAGAGGATCTAAGGAAACATTAATTTATATGTAAACTGCTGCAGTGCCACATATGACAGACGGTCCTCCACGTTTCTTTTTCCTAAACTTTTGGTAAGACAACCATGTCACTTTGAAACCGAAACAGAAGCATTTATGCAGTGCTGTGAGTTCCCACCAATGACATACTGCTCTGTGGCTATGGTCCTGGACGGGGACGTGTGGCGGGTGCACTGCCATGAACCCACAGCAGTGATGGCCTACGACGCTCCATCGGGGTGTGACATATTTCAACACCCATCAAGAAATGAGCTTGCGAGTATGCTGATGGCTAATCAAGGCTGCAGAGGGGGACACACTCTGGCACACTTGTCAATGGCATTCTCCATTAAATCAGAGCTGCCCAGGTGTAAAATAGCTGTGTTGATAGGAACCTCCATGTGCATAGGAAGATGGGCAGACGACAGCTGATGGGCCCCCGGTGCTGTTTTACTTAACTACAACATGCCAGAATATTCTTCGGAACAGCTTCCAGTGTTTAAAAATATGTCACAAAACTGACATCAAGGACCTCACTCATACACTGACAGGATTTTACATTTTTATCTTTAAATGTTTCCCAGTAGGTGAATTACCCAAATTAGTCAATAATAGAACCCAAAATGACTATGTTTAGCCAATTGAGTGTGACATCAAAATGCCTGACCACATGAGCCATTTCCCCCTCAAACCATTTTAATGTGACTGTCCATGGGCACTGAAAGGTTGCAATTTTGCTGTACTGACGGGAGGCCACAGCAGGTTATAAACTAATAAACACAGACGTGCACACCCAGGACACACCATCCCCAAAGCCTTGCAGCAGAACCTAAAGTTACTGTTAATACCTACAAGTTTTTAAAAAATGTTATTTCCACTAATATCAATTTTTCATCGGGACACATCATTCAAAACACAACTTCCCACCGTGATAGACTCTGCTGGCAGCTCAGGTTAAAGAAGTCATTCAAGAAAGAGTGATTTCTGACAGATTCATTCATTTCCTGTGATAACAGCCATAGTGTGGAGCTCACCTCCAGGTTGGTGTAAATATAGAACACCATAAAAATATCCAGCCTAGAATGATCCTTGGGCCGAGTTGCTCCTTTTAGAATTGGCTCCTTCGGTTTTCTGCTGTGGACTGAGTTGGCATCTTCTTGTGAGGTTTCAGGGGACCTGCACTCCGAGTAGGTCCCTGGTTTGGGAATAAGGGCAGGACATTCACCAGGCAGGAACCACTCACACTGACACTGGTCTAGGACAAGGTGAAGTTACTCTTTTGGGTGGAACACAAAAAGACCTTGGAGGAAGTGTTTCTGTGCTATATGGCCCTTTCAGAGGTTGGATTTCTCAGACCCTCACGGCCCCTCACCCTTGTGGCAAAGTGTGCTGCCCCTGCTAGAACACAGAAGCTTCCAGAAGAGCTGTCAGCTGCAGCAGAGGCCAACTGTGGGCTGAGATCTTGGCACACAGAGCTGGCAACCCTGCCTCTACTGTGCCGGTCACCGCTCCAAGCGCTGCATCAGGTTCCCAGGCCATACTTCCTGTGGGATGTCGACAAACTGCAGCTCACTTGAAGATGCATGACCAGGATGCTGAGAGGATGTGAAAACTCTGTGTGAACAGCAGGGGAAGGAGACACTTCTGCTGCCTCAGCAGCAGTGACTGGCTGGGCACCGAGACTGCTCATCTGAAAAGCTGTCCTGTGGCAGGGGGTCCAGGCATGCTCTGGTGACCCCCATGGGGTGGAAAGAGTGGGAAGTGGAGGGGCAAAGTCAGTGGAGGGGAGGCTTCCCTTCCACTGGGCTGTGGCTGCAGTCAGCCTGGCAGTGCAGCATGCTCCCGCCCCTGGAGATGGGTGGCCTGGAAGTCACTTGGCAGCAGTGACCATGGGGAGTGCATGAGTCAATGATTCTATAAATAATAGTACCTCGGATTGATACATTTGAGGATGGGCTGTGGCAGGTCAACCAACTGGAATAGACACAAATAAATGTTCCTGCAGGCTGGGTCACAAAACACCTACAGAGGCCTGGCCACGCTAGTTTCTGCTTTTGCTAAGCTGATCCTCTGCCCTGCACATACCCCACTTTCCAAGTCCTGGCTGTCTCCCACAGCCTTGGCTGGCCCCCCCCAGACCTTTCCATGGCCTTATGGCCATCTCTTCACACCCACAGACACTTCCCAGGGCATGGGAGGGGGAACGCCATTATCCTCTGAGATTATTGTCTCTTAACTGGTGCATATAACTTTGACTTAGGTCATGCTAGAACATTCCACACCTAGGCCACGTTACACCCTTGGGCAACCTCTTCCCACCTTGAGGCTTTGATCTGTCTCTTATAAAAACAAAAGAACTGGCCTGGGTGACCAGCGCCCTGTGGTCCTTGCCACACACACGCACAGTGGTGCAGGCCATGATATCCTGTGGGGCTGCGTCTGTCCTGCCAGGTCACGTGACAGCCAGTTCTTGGAAATGACTTCGTTTGCACCCAGTGCGTGGATCTAATCTAAGGCAAGCTTTGGAGCGGTCTAGCTGTGATCAGCTGCAGGATGCTCCTTTGGGGTTGCTGTTTGGGGAGACACTGTTTCCTCCCATCTGTGGCTTCAGTACACCGCTGGGCTCAGTCCTGCAGCCTGACTGGGATTGCATTCTTTGAAGGATGCACTTTTCATTGTGAGTTTGTTTGAGGAAGCCAGAGTTAAAGGCAACATGAAGTGTCCTTGCCTCTGGCTTGCTTTCAGCATTTGCTGCTTGGTGTGGGCCTGGTGCTGGTAGGTGACGAGCATTTCCCAGAGCCCAAGGAAGAAGCCACATTGGAAGCAGTCCCTCCTCTGTTCATGTCTCTTTCCTGTTCCTGTTCCCTACCGTGAGTCCTTGTCCCTGAATTTGATGTTTCTAGACGAACACTTCCAATCCTGTTTTTGACTAATGAACTCCTTCCACAGTAATCTATTAATTTCACAAACCCCTTACAATTAAAAAAATCATTTTTATCATCTTTCCATGGCTTATGGTAGAAAAGATTTTAAGTTAAATATTTTATATGAGTATATTATTCAAAGATTACACTAAATGAGTATGAAAAGACAATTTTTAATAATGCTCATTATATAGAAGGACACGTTTCAACATTTTTCCATTTAAAAAGTTACACATAACATTTCATTTCCTTTAAATTAGGTGTGCAAGGAAAGATGGATTTGTTGACAAATAAAAAATGACATTTTGGTTCTGGGACCAATATATATTTAAAACATAATTAAAACTTAATTAGGTGCATCAGCCTCAAAAATAAATAAAACCTGCTTTTGTGACCTGATCTTTAGAATCTCAAGTCTCAGAGACATCAAGGGCAGTATTTTTGCAATGTTCAGGTGTTATCTAATAAGACAAAGCAGAATTCAGAGACATTTTCAAGCTCTTCTTTCAAATAACATATTGCTGGTAATAATTTTTTCCAATCAATAAAAAGGCAAGAAGGTTAAATTATCTCTGCATTATCTGCCCTCTCCTCACTTCCCTCCTCTTCTCTGAGATATACTGAAGACATTCAGATGACCTATATACAGTAAGAACTTGGATCAGATGATCACAATGTATGGATCTGGTAAAAATAACCTTGAGGCAAGTCTGCAGAATTATCATTCTTCGGCTCTTCATTAACTTAGAGTGGCTCAACATAAATGTCTTTTATGTTTCTTGTCTCTGTCCCTTTTTAAACCACAGTGGTCCACTTTGGTTATGAATGAAGCCATACATGAAAAATAGTACAAAAAATTTAACAACACAGAGCAGTCAAAGTGAACAAAAGTGATAAACTGGAGGCCGAGTCAGATTTCCACTAGCCATGCCTTCTCTTATGACACACAGGTGGGTGTACACACGTGCACATGCACACTCAGAGCCCCCCAAGTTCCATTTGAGGGGAAACTACCTGGAACCATTTAGTGACTTTTCGAATGTGTACTCTGAATTCACTGCACTTCCCACCTTCAACAACAGCCGGTCCCAAGCGCTTGTGCAGGCCGTCGTGGGCCTACCTACAGCCGGCGGGAGAAGGAGCGCTGAGCTGTCCTCACAGGAAGAGCAGTGAGGATGGCACTGTCCTTCAGGGAACAGGTGGCCTGCCAGGGCCGCGGTGAACATGAGAGGTGGAAAGCTGGGCAGGAAGGACCCAGTGGTCCCATTGACCTGGCTGCTGCAGATGGAAAATGGAGGATGGAGGAGTCTGGGTTAGTTGGGGGGTTGGCCAGGGAAGCTTCTGGGGGTGAGCAGCTCCAAACGGGACTTGCAGGATGCACTGTGGGGCTGTGAGATGTGGGGTGCACTGCAACCTCTTTGAGAAAACTTGTGTCAAAGGCCCTCATCTTCAGGGAGGTGGCTAATGCTGCCCGCAGGAGCCTGGGTGTGTGGGAGTGCTCTGGGGCTCCCCAGTTAGGATGGTCCAGGTGGAGCAGAAGCTCGGAGGAAGGCCCGAGCCCCAGCTATGGCTCCACAGGACCCGTAAGCTCCAACACCCCCCTGCTGGTGACGGAGGAGCTCAATAGAACGTCTGCCTCTGTGTGACTCCTACCCCACCTCTGAGGCCCTGCCTGTTTTGCTGACCCTGCCACCATCAACACAGTGCCCCCCCCCCACCACCATAGGAGAATCTCGCTGCAGACACCATGGAAGCCACTGCCCCTGGAGGCAAACTCAAGTCTAGAGTGCTTCTTTAGGTCTTTTGAGAGTGTGAGAAGAAAAACATCCCCCAGGCAGCTGCTTAGGAAGTTCTCCAAGATGCTGTGAATGCAAGAGCAAGGCAGTGGCCAGGGAGGAGCCCTTTCTGTGAAGAGAGGTGAGCAGCTGCCCAGTCGTGGGGGTTCACTGTGCAGCCCACACCCCCTCAGCAGCAGGCAGATGCCCACAGCCTCACTGGAAGCCTGGCCACACCCAGCCCAGCATGACAGTGTGGGAGACTCAGGTGGCCTTTGACATTCCAGAGAGAAGACATAATAAACACATGGGCAAAAATCACTTCCCATGGCCCCAGAAACTTCTGCAGGGATCACCTGCAGGACTCGGTGCGAGCCACAACCCACACTGTGGCTGTCAGAAGCACACTCCTGCTCCGTCCCTGCCTGTTTCGCCTACACCTCCGAGCCAGAGGAGTGTCAGTGTCTCCCAAAGAGCAGCCCAGACACATCTCACCCTTGGGCTTTAGCGGGCGGTCTCTACATCTGGGCACTGGGCCTCTCCTGCCCATCTCTGGCCCAGGTCTCCCCACTCCCTGGCCCTGCCAAGCACAGGTGAGGCCTCACGAGCAGTGCCACTCCTCTGGGGGCACATGGCCACTTCTGGACCAGTCCAGAGGGACCACCCCCAGCATATACTCTTTACCCCTCTGGAAGCCGCCTGGGCCCGGCGCGGCCTCTTTCTCAGACAGATTCCGGCCCCAGGGTGCTGAGAGGGAGCTCAGCGAGGCCCTCCACAAGCTGCTTTTGTTGAGACTTGACTTCTGTTTTTTATTTTCTTCTAAGAAACAGGGGCATGAATGGCTTGTTGGCATTTTACTGACAGAGGTGTAGGCAAGTGACTGGATCCCTTGCAGGCCTGGCATTCAACCAACAGGAAATTCTGGGCTCTGGAGGACCACAGCATCATCTGTCAGGGGCTCAGGGCAGGGCCCTGCCTGCCTACACACATGCACAGACAGACGCCACACATGGGCACACAGACACAGTCACACCGACACACAGAGACACACACACAGATACACACACACACCCACACGAACACAAACACTCACAAATATACTGACAGATACATTCACAGCTACAGCGCTACACACACTGCCGTATACGGTCATGTTCATATGCACACCATAGAGACACACACACATACACACACACACACACACACACATCTAAAACTTCCTTTCCAACATTAAGGACAAGCAGAATATACTTTGTACCAGAAATCACTCACTTTTTCCCTCACAAAGGAGACCACTAGGGAGAGTACAAGAGGAAAGAGGAGATCTGCAAGAATCTCACCTCCATTTCCCTGAATCCTATATGGAAGGCCCAAGTCTGCCCCACTCCAGCTCACCGGGCCATGAGGCAAGGAGACAGACATGACTTCAAGACAGATAAATCACACACCACAGGCCCCAGGCCCCCCAAGTCGTGCAGGACGGATGCCAGCAACTGTCTGACACGGAGCAGACAGATGTGGACCGAGGGGTTTGAAGGACCTAGTATCAGATAGAGAA
This sequence comes from Dolichotis patagonum, assembly GCA_004027295.1. Classification (NCBI taxonomy): domain Eukaryota; kingdom Metazoa; phylum Chordata; class Mammalia; order Rodentia; family Caviidae; genus Dolichotis; species Dolichotis patagonum. The sequence goes on from PVJX010000867.1 coordinate 47,502, forward strand.
AACACAGGGTGGCCTCAAGCCTTGGCCACAGCGCAGAGCAAGTGACCAAACCCTTCTTAGCCCGGTCTCCCTGTCCGTCAAGAGGGGATGTGGGGAGGCCTGCTTCCCAGGAGACTGTTGTGAGGATGACTGAAGTGGGGAGCTGTGAATGCACACAGTGGGTTTTTCAGCCCACAGAACTAGCCTCCTCTAGGACACAGCTACAGGATTCTGTAACTGTTTGCCAAAGTCAGGAGAGGTAGAGGGATGTGATGGGTCTGGGGGTCAGTGGAGGATGGGGAACTGAAGGTCAGGTGGATGCTTAGATTGACTGAGGAGTGGGGTCTGTGACTGACGGTGGGACAGTCAGTGAGCGTCCACAGGCAGAGGTGCATAGGTGGGCACGGTGGAGCTGGTGGGGCTCCTTAAGGGCATCTATTCCTGAGCGACTTAGTTGCGACAGCAGCTATGGGGTTCCACGTGCTGATCCGTGATCTGGAAAGGCTGAAAACGCAGGCTGCCACATGAGCAGTCTAGGTCCCCCAGTATGGAGATGTATTACCACAGAGGAGGTCTCTGAGGCCCAGAGAGGAGAATGGAGTGGGGAAAAGTCATCCAACCCCCAAATGATGGACTGTCCCCAAGTCCTTTCCTCTTGACAAACTGCCCAGTCAGGGGCTCCTGAACCGAAAACAAGGCAGCCAACACAGAGGAACTCACCGCTCCCCAAAGAGCAGCCTGCCCGGGGCTCCTCTGTGGGGCTGGAAACGGCTGCCTCGGGCCCTGGACCAAACACTGGGATCCTCATTAAGGGCACCATTACCCAGGACTCTTGTTCCGCTCAACATCTTTCAGGGAAAGGGCAATTAAAAATCTATTCTGAATAGAGCAAAGACATACTTTTAGAATGAAATTGAGAAGACACCCTGAACATAACATAAAACACCCAAGTCCAGAGTGATTAAAGGGACATAAATCAAGCACAGCAGGACGGCACAGTGTGGAGGGAGCCTTGTGACCTCGCACAATCACTGCAGCCCAGGCAAACAGAGGCACCGGACCAACGGGAAATTACGGGCTCTCGGAGGATCAGGGCATCATCTGTCAGGTGCTCAGGGAGCGGCCCTGCCCGGCTAACACAGACTGCGTGGGCAGAGAGAGGACCCCGCAGCCAGGGTGTGGTCACCCCTCCTGTCCAGTCGAGGGGAGCACCAGGAAGCACCGGGAGCCTTGGCTTGGCCTGCCCGGGCTCTAGACGTGGCCAGAGGGAGGGAAAGAGGGAGTGAGAGTGGAGCCAGAAGCGAGACAGTTCTGAGGTGGGTGTAGGAGAAGGCGGGGGCCAGTCTGCACAGAGATCACAGTTCTTAGTCACAGAAGCTCATCTGTTGGGGACAAACACATCAGCCCAGGAATCTAGAAGCTTGGTTTTCTGGCTTGATACACTGTAATTTAATCAATAGGGCAGTTCATTAGTATTTATAGTCTGCAAGTCAAGTCTAAAAAGACTGATGTCAGGAGTGACAAGGCAGGGGTCCCCTCATTAGGAGAAAAGGAAGCTCATTCGTGACCTGTAGGTTTTTTCACCTTGAAAACTATCACCAGGTCCTGCTGTAGTTAGGGTCTTAGATGCCCCTGAAGGCCCTGTGTTAAAGACCTAGTTCCCAGCTTGGCAGTGCTTCACAAGTGGGACCTGGGGGAGGTCTTGTGGCCCCTGGGAACATGCCCCTGAGGGTGCAGAGGAAGCTGGACCCTCCTCTTCCTCTTCTCTGCACTTCCTGGCCACGAGCTCAGCAGTTTTACCCTACCATGTGCTCCCTGACGTCACAGGCCACCTTACGGCAAGCCTTAGACAGAAACCATGAGCCAAAATAAACCTCTTCTAAGTTGATTATCTCAAGCAATGGTGGAAAGACAGTGAACCCAAGCGCCCGTGGAACCTAAGTTTCAAGTCAGACTTCACATGGGAACTAAGAGGCAGGGAGAAGAGGGGCTGTTGTGTCCTTATTTTTTTTTTTTTGTACCGGGGATCGAACTCGTGACCTCGCGCTTGCCAGGCAGGCGTGTAAGCCACTGAGCTAAATCCCCGGCCCTGTTGTGTCCTTATTAAGCGCATACGAAGCAGGGCTTATGCCCTACTTTTCTTTCCTTTTACTGCGCATCCCGCCCTGGAGCAGAAGGTAAAGCTGTCCTGTCTCTCCGATGAAGCTGAGACTCAGGTTAAGTAGCTAAGGGTGCGGAGTGGCACTGGCACCCCTCATCTATTCTGCACGTGACTGTAGCTGCTGGAGACCACACCTTCCCACCACACTGGTTGCTATTTAGCATAGGCTAAAATCTAATCAACAAAGAAAGTTCCTGTGTCAGCAGCAGTCCGTAGAGGAGAAAGTGAACATTAACAAATGCCTGATTATTGTAAACTAGCTTGGAAATGCCAGGCCACTAAATCACGCTGAAGCCTCACATTCTGAAACCAAAGCACTCGATAAGCTGGCCTCCAGCGGCTCCCCCTGCATCCCTCCACGGACCACGAGGTGCTCTGAAGGGGCAAGTGAGGAACAGGATTCAACTTCAGATCTAGCCGGGGACTGCTGGCCTTGGGAAACACCCTCCAACCTATCGGGGCTCAGGCCCTGGCTCTGTGGAGGCGTCACCGTGAGGCACAGGGTGGCCGTAAAGGTGAGGGCTCTTTAGTCTGCAAGGCCATTGCCTCAGGAGCAGACAGCACCACATCTGGAGGCCGTGAATTCAGCCCTCCTTCCGTGGACACTCGGGGTGTGTCTACGGTGTGCCCGCACTGTGCTGAACTTTGGGGTTACCGGGCTCGAGGAACTCAGCCTAGGGGGTGAAAGGAGTATCTGAGTTGTCCTCACAAGAGGGTAACACCTGTGGGCAGGTTATTCCTTGTTCCATCTCGGTGACTACCTGCGGCAGCTACACCACACGTGTGCGTCTCTGAATGGCATCTCAGAGCTGTGGCTCTAGAGAGCTGTCCAATACACTTTGCCTTGGATGGATCTTTCTGCTAGAGGTGGAAAACAAATGGGAAAGGACATGATCAGAGGCTGGGAGGTGGCTGCCAAATCCAGGAAAAGAGGATGGAGCCTGAGCCCAGCCAAGTAGGGGTAATGGTGAGAGTGCAGAGAAGACAGACACAGGGACAGGAGGCCAACTGGTGGCCTGGAGGGGGTGCTGCTGGACGCTGGGGGCAGAGGGAAGAGTGTTTGTGACTTGGCTGTGAGATAGCAATGCAGGTGGAGGAAGGGACTTGGGTGGGGCTTGGAAGAGGCCGAGACAGGTTTCAGGAGGACTGAAACAGAGGTGCCTGTGGGATGTTGAGGGAGAGACAGAGAGAGAGAGAGAGAGAGACAGACAGACAGACAGACAGACACACACACACACACATACACACACATATACAAACCATAGCCCCAGGGCACCCACCAAATCCCCCCAGACGCTGGCACTTGGATTGCTCTGGTTGTGATGTTCTCTGGGCTTAGGGTTTTGAATTTCCGTGTCAGAAACATGAGGGCTTCCTTTCAGACTGAAGATGCTAGCAGAAAAGAAACAAGCACGGCTCCCCAGGGACTGCTGATGTCCCAGGGGGACATCACTGCAGCGGGCACCTCCAGCAGGCATGAGATAGATTCTAAGGTGCCCTTGAGGGTTTTGGATCTGCCTCTAAAAAGCTGTTTTGATCAGTTTTGATCCTCAGCCCAAAGGGTCACTGAATCTCTTCTTAGCAGCTGTGCTTTGCCCAAGTTTTCTTACTTTTCACCACAGCCCTGAGGAACCACTATCTTCACTCCCATGGCAGAAATGGGACCCGGGGCTGCCCACTACGCATGTACTTCTACTTGCCTAGTAAATGGCAACCCTGGGATATGGACCCTGGATTTGGTGCTGTAGCACCGAAGTCACAGTCTTTGGGGTTTCACAGATTACCAAACTCCCCAGACACCTGGTGAGAAAAGCAATAGGTTGCCAACTTCATAGTTTGCAAAGTAACCATGATACTTTAATCATTCAACAGTCACCCTCACTTCATAAAGAACACATTTTTGACCGTCACACATGCACACTCAGACACAGAAGCGCTCCCAAAGAGGAAAGACACGGAAAGAAGCTCTGTGGTTCTACCTGGCTTTTAGCCTCTGAACCCTTCCTGGGCCTAGGAATGCGCCTTCTAGCAGACCAAGGCCACCCTGCCCTGTTGCCCGGTCACCTCCCTTGCCCCACCACTAGATGCAGACACACACTTTTAATCAGATGCTAGTGGTGCAGAGTATACACAGTGTGTGACGTTGTCATCTGGTGTGATGGTGGCACAAACCAGGGATCTCACCAGCAGGGCAGGAGCCAGGGTCCCTGCCGGGCCAGGTCTGGGGGTGACTGGTTGTCACTCTTGGCTGTGTGGCCTTTGAGGCTGGTTCTCCACCCTCCTGGACATGCTGGGTTGCCTGACATGATTTCAGTTAACTCCTTTTCTGTTTCAATTAGCCAGAATTCATTTCTGTTGCGTACAACACAGAGTCCTGAGCAACAGAACATCATCTCAGACTAGACGACAATACTTAAATGTGATGTATTTAGTTTTACAAATAACTCATGGTGAATGTATCTTTTCTTTGGTTGCAGACCAGTCTGAAACAGGCAAGGTTCAGCAGATTGGGGCTGTACTGTCCTGCACCCCCTCGGGTTATGAAACAGGAATATCACCCACAGCTCCCCATGCCTGTGAGAGGAGGCCAAGGCTGGGCTGTCTGGCCCTGTTACCACTCCCACTGTCAACTCCGTGCACTTTCTAACAGGGTACTCAGTGCCAACTCACTTCTCACTCCTCCTGCTTCCCCTCTCCTGGGCCATCTCTCCACTCCTAACATGCCACAGTCTTCTTGTCCATGGTAATTCATTGCTTTAAAGCTTGTTCTTTCTAAGAAAATTCCCTCCTGAGCCAGCCGCATGCCTGCCCAGCCTTTCTGAGTGCTCCACACAGGGGCCTGGCCTTAACGAACCTGAAAAGTTTGTACATCCACTGAGATCCACTTGGTCTCCTCTCTCTTTGTGAAATGGAGAACAACTCATCCCTGTCCTCCACAGGAGGATCCTTCAAAGACAATTAAGTCCCTGGTCAGCCTCTTTCTTGAGAAATGAAATTATCCCTAATCCTTTGTCCTAGCTTCAAGAGTTCTGTTTTCCAGTCCTTTAATGGAGTGGACCCCATCCAGGGAATAACACAGTTAGGAGGGCTAGGGGCTTGGGCATGGGGTTCACAGAGAAATCTGCAAGAATAGCAAGCTCTTCTCAGCTCATTTGCCAAGTGATATTACCTTGTTGTTGACCACAGATCACCTCAGTTCACATCTCTTTGCCTGATGTCACCTTCACCCACAGCAGGGTACCCAATCCTCACACAGAACCAGTGAGTAAGGAGGGTGGACCACACAAAGGGAGGGGGGAACCGGTGACAAACTGGGGTCTCCCATGCCAGGTTCAGCACTAGGTTTTGGTGGAGAGAGATGGACAGCTTAAATTGGAAAGTAACAGAAAAAGGAATAAACATTTTGGGGGAAAAACACTACTTTGCCATGAATCTTGGGTTTTCACCATGAGGTCAACAGATTCTTTCAAGGGAAGCACTAACTAGGTCATTCTTTTTTGATATGTCCAGTGGTGCTGACTTACTCTGGCACTGGAGAAGGGTGGGGAAGGGGAAGAGAGAGGTGGATCTTAATAAGGAGTGGATAATGACTTGAATTCTTAATTAACCTTTCCCGAGTAATGGCAGTCCCGGCTCAGTGGAGTGGAAAGAACAACACCGTGACAACCATGTCCAGGGTCTGGTGTGATAAGCCCTTGGCCACATGGAAGCGGGATCTCACACAGCATGTGGGCACCATCAGGGCAGAAACAGTAGGTCTGTACCTCTCACATGCCATGTGGCCTCCCTACCCACAGGCTGGCCCCGCGAGTGGCTTCAGGCCAACTCAATGCCAGTGGGACTCTGCAGATGAATTATCTTTACTTACAAAGGAGGAGCTGAGGAACTGTCTTGGTCCTCATAGAGGCAAAAGCCTTATAGTTCAGCTGCACCCTACAAGTCATTGGGCCCAGCACCTCAGTTCAGCCAGTTCATTACATGCACCCTGGGCCTCACCTTTCCCCCAAATGAAATTGAGAACCGCAGGCATTTTCTTGAAGGCAAACAAGAAAATTGCCCAAAGAACCAAGTAATCTTCAAATGTCAAAAACATCCAGTACATGAATCATGCTTAAGTAAGAGCACAGGATTTTGGCAAAATGACAAGCAGTGGTTTACAGCATTAAAGGTGACTTGGAAACAGTCAAACGATCAGCCGCAGAGGGAGAAGGAAGCCTGAGACAGCGCAAACCCACACCAGCCACTGGCCAATCTATGAAGGACACTGAGGGGCAAGGCTCCCAGAGAGGAGGCCACTGACAATTGGAGCCACATGTGACTACCAGGCAGCCATATCTGGCCTGGCAAAGGATTTCTGCAGCACTGCATTTGACCCCACGCCCTGGACCAAGCCTAGTACCAAAGCCTTCCCCACTCCCAAACGAATGCTGCATGGTTAGCTTTGGAAAGAATAAGTGCAACGCCTGCATCTAGGCCCAGGTCCTTGGAAAACCTTCCAAGATGCTTCTGGTTGACAGCAATCCCCGGCCATTTCCATTCTTAGAGCTCTATCCCAAGCTTTGGGGTTCCAGGCCCTCTTTCCCCCAAGACCAAGATCCTCCCAGCCTCCTACCTCTCCTCGGCCTTGGAGAGTGACACAGGCCTTCTGGCCCCATTCGCTCCCCTACAAACATGGGTCAGGCTGGCTCCTTGCCACTTCCTTCTGTGTCCATCACATGCACAGATGATGGGGCTGTAGCTGACCATAGATACCACAGAGAACCAGAGAAGGGCTGATGCAGGGCCGGCGCAGCAATCAGCAACACTGTTGGCACCAGGATTCAGAATAACGCCGTGCACTTGTTTGTACTCATTCTCTGAAATTCAACAACTGACGAGCTCTGAGCAGATCCAGGCGTGACCTGGTCACTCAACAACGCCACGACACCCAGCCCCAGCTGTCTTAGGTCAAAGCCCTGAGACATTTCCTGAGAAGCCTGGAAGTGAGACACGCCCAAAGGGAACTAAAGGTCATGCCAATGGCAACGTGAGTCAGAAAACGTCCATGACTGAAATTCTGGCTCCTCTACGGGTCATCCGTTGTTAGACCGGCCCGTGTGCTGGCCTGCGTGACTCAGACACACTACCTGCACGGTGCCAAAGCCCAAGGAGACCCCCAGAACCGATCACTCAACACTGCTGGGGCTGGGAGCTGCCACTTTCGTGTCCGTGAAGAAGGAAGGCAGCATCAGCAGCACCTGCTAAATTCCAGGCCAAGCCTTCATTTCCCCATGCAAGAACAATGAGCACATCTTCCTGTGTGTGTCTCATTTCATCTGCTGACAGCCGGAGAGGGTGAGTGTGAGAAAGCTCCTTCGGTACACAACAGAGAGCAGCCTGGCTGATCGCTCCACTCTTCTCTCGGCCCTGCCCATCTGATGCAGCCCACCTTGGCAGCTCAGACGTCATATCCAGGTCCCTGTATCTACTGCCCCCTGCTCTGATCTGGAACACACACACACACACACACACACACACCCCTTTCCAATACCCAGACAACGTACACACTCCAGTTGTGGAAATCACTTCAGTCCCCACATACCTCCTGCTTCTTCTGCCCCAAATGCCCACACCCTTGCTGTATGCACATATCCCTTTCTCTCTCCTTGTGCCCTCAAATATCCCCTTCTTACCTGGCTTCCCAGATTCTGACATCATCTATTTTGGCATGTGTCACATTAAGATTATAATCCTGTTTGGTTTCTCTTTTGTCCCCTCCACTTGGTTAGATGTCCCTTGGGAAGGGGTATGACCATGGTTCCCTCTCCATTTTCATCCATGCTGCTGTGCCTTGCATATGACAGGAATTTAATAAATATTTATTGAATGCACGATTGTGTAAGTGATGTCAGATTTAAGAAAACTTAATTTTGTTCTTGGCCCATATAACCAAATGATCAGACAATGTGTTTTAAAATCCACAGTTCAGCACTGAAGGAATAGGAGAGAAAGGGGAAGCCTGGGAGGGAAAAGGGGGCAGGGAAGACTCCTCTGAACAGGGGGCCTTCCAGTCTGGACAGTAAGAGAGTCTGTAGACAGGATCATTTAGAAGCATGGATTCTCCATCTGCACTCCTTTTATCACCTCCAGCCTTCACTCAGCCAGCACATGGTAGAGGATTCACAGGACATGCCCTCCGCCATACCTGGGAAAACACCGTACAAGACAGCCGGAGAGTAGATGGGTAGAACTGGGAACAGGTCCAAGGAGGACTGGGAAAAACAGCTCGTCCATTCCTCTAAGATTCTTCTCCCTGAAACTGATGCAGATGACTCCTCAAAATGTGTGTCCCCCAACCTGACCTATCCTCTAGGGAGGGCCAGACCCAAACAGCCGACCTTGTACCACTGTCCTACTGGAGAAGCCCTCACAGCCAGCCCCAAACAAAACTGTTCTCCAACACATCTGAGGTCCGCCCAGTACGCTCAGTGACAACAGCTCCCCTCCTTTGGGTTTTTCAAAGCAAGTCTAAGTGCGGCCCTGGAGACACGAGGTGGGCCTTTCCTTGCCTCAAACCCACTGGCCTCTTTCCATCTGTGTAGCGACCGCTTCAGCCCTAGCTGCCGCCTTCAACTCACGCCTGGACTCCTGCGTCATCACTAACTGTACTCTGTTCTTCCCTCAGAAGGCTCCGTATGGTAGCAAGCACATTCTCTGCGAAGACGTCATGCCCTTAAAAAACCCCGGATTCAGTCTGTGCTCCTGTGATAAAGATGAAGATTCTTTTTGCAGTTGCCCGGACCCTTCATGATGTCTCCTGCCTAATTCTCTCCCCTTCTTTCTTAATCCCAGCCTCTCTGGCCTTCTTGCCTTTCTGGGAATGTGCCACATTCTCTCCAACACACCTGTCCCCTCTGCTGGAACCTATCACTCCTGCCCCCACCCATCCTGTCCCCAGCTCACCCTCCCTTTAGATCCTTTTAATGATTCTTTTAGATCTCTGATCAGTCATCACCTACTCCCTGAAGCCAAGATGAGGATTCCCCGGGACGGCACAGAACACCTTCCCTCGTGGTGTTCACTGCTGGGTGCACTGTCTCCCACGACACCTCTGTCCCCCACCGGACTGTAAACTCTGTGAGGGAAGGGACCAGGCCTGTTTCTGCTCCCCATCTGGTTCCAGCAACACACACAATGCCTGGCACGCAGAAGGCACTCAGATATTTGTTGAACCACGGATAATGGGTTTGAGCTTCACTGAGGGACGACACACTGCCTTACAGTCTGGCTTCACAGGAGACAGTTACAACACAGAAGAATTTTCGATGGCAACATATTCCTTCTGAGGAAGATTTTCGAGCAGGAGAAAACAACTTTCCCAAACTGGCATAAAAAGCAAAGAGTGAAAGATGAGTTGTTCGCCCAACGGAGGAAATACACCCGATGGGTACATTCGCAAGCTGTCTGTGCGGGAATGTGGGGAGATTCCGCCCCCCACCTCCAGCCATATGCTAGGAGAATCAGGGTAGGAGAAATTCTTCCATCTCCATAACTGAGAGGCCTTAATTTGGAGAAGATGACAATACGATGTGAGCTCGTACAGCTGCTGAGAATGAAGTGCCTCAATGTTACTGCGTGTTCCTGGTCTGCCTTTCTCTTCTGTTTTGCTCACTTTAAGGGGTTATCTTTCTGCTGTGAACAGAAGTCTTGAGTGTTCTCCAGGGACCAACATGGGGGCAAATGATGTTTGATTGTTTCTTCATGCTCACATTTGTCTAGCTGCGAGTGGACTTTTGGGTGACATTAAACCCTACATCAACAACAGTAGGCTTTCCCCAATCAGCTTGGGATGTGTGTCCAGAGCTAGTTCTCAAATTATTCTTTATGATCTGTCTCTCACATCTTCTCCACAAGGCAAACGATGAACCCAAATGCCTATGTGACAACTGTTCCCTCTCTGTTCAGGTAGCGGATCATGTCTGTCTACTATCTTATGCATGCTGAGACTGTATGTCCCAAATAAATTACAAGAACTCAAGTATGTAAGGCATGCAAAGTCATTTTCTTCCAAATAAAGAGTCTTAAAAATGACAATATTTGCTCTCCTAGACATACCTGGCTGTCCATATAATCTTTTAGCAAAATAATCAGCATGGTTTGAAAACTTTGGGAATAAGTTCCGGCCTTCAGACCTTAAAAAAGTCCAGTAACCCCATGAGATACAAAAAGAAATATATGGAAATTAACTACTTCCATATTTGCCAGTGATAATTCATGACAAAAATGCCCTGGGACAGAAAGATTTCACTCATCTATATGCAACATCTAAAGCTGATGTTTTTAAGAACAGTGCAGAACTCATATGAAGAAAACCACAGATGTTTACAGAGAGATATGAAAGTAAACTGAAATAAACAGGGAGTAAATGGAAGAGCACATTCCTGAATGAGAAGACTCAATATTGTAGCAAGATAAATCAATTTATAGCTATCACTGAATTCAGATGGGTATAATGTAAAGCAAACTCAACAAGATATAGCTTGGCATAAACAATTTTAAAGTTCATCTGTGCTACTAGATGTGTCAGAGATAGTAGCCAAAAATATTCTGGAAAATAATGAAGATGATCTGTATAACCAGCTTTTAAAACATAAAATAAGCACTTCTTTAATTAAAATAATGTGCCTTAGTAACTGGTCAGAACAGAACAAAGAAATATCCTGGAAACACCCTGTCCTACGAGAATTTAGCATAAAAGAGGTAGCATTTCAAATCAGTGGGGAAAGAAAGATCATTTACCAAACAGAACTGGAAAAATTAGCTGTTAAGAAAAAGTTGAATTCTTCTTACATCTTAGAATAAATTGAGAGAACAAAATAAAAAGTTGAATCTACAAAATGAATCATGAAACAAGTAGAAGAAATGCAAATGAATGAACATCTAAAGCCAGGAACTGGAAGGATTTTCTAAGCATGAAAACAAGAGGAAACATGAAAGTAAAATAAAAGCTGATGAACAGGACATGCGAAATAAAGGGTTCTACACAACCAAGAAACCATAAATGAATTTAAAAGAGAAATGACAAACCTGAAAAAATATTTCCAACGTTACACCAAAAGGTTAATATCCTCTTATGCATAAAGAGCTCTTACAAATCAATAAGAAAAAAGATAAATATAAATAGAAGAATGGGCAAAGGACAAGAATGTCAATATACACAGAAACAAATGTTCTAGCCCACTGTAATCAAAGAAATACAAATTGAGGCCATGAGGCACCATTATTCACCTACCTAGCAGATTAAATTAAAAAATGTATAATGGGAAAGAGTGAAGTAAAGTGGGTGTGCACACGCTATTTATGGGAGAGTAAAAATCAGTCTTTCTGACTGATGTAATGCGGCAACACGTACCAATGTCTTTGGTGTACTCCCACTGCTGAGGTGGTAAAACCAGCCTTAGGAATTAATCCTAAAAAAAAAAAAAAAAACCCTAAATGTTCACATACACATGCTTCACAATATTTTACTGCAGTGTCATTTATAGTAGCAAATAACTGAATTATCTAAATATCCCACAATAGGAAATTACTTAAGTAAAATATGATGCAGTAATATAATGGAATATAATGAATGATAGCCTTCTAAGATAATGTTTCTCAATGAGTAGTGACAAGGAAAAATCAATACAAGATCAAGAGGGAAAACAAGCAGAAGACAATATACAGTATGATCCCAATTCTGCGAAAAGTGACAAATAGGAAGATTCTGAAATGTTTATTATTTGTTATCTCCGAGTGATAAGGTTTGCGTGATTTTTCTTTTTCTTAAAACTTTCCATAAAGAACATTCCTTTTATAATTGGAAGGTTACATAATTTTTAAAAGATCAAACTTAGGTATTTCTATTTCTAGAACTCTATCCAAATACGATCTCACGTAACTCACACCCGCCCTATGAGCTTGGTACTGCTATCTTCACTTGAGCCGTACACACAGACCTGCACATGCAGTGACAGGCCTGGTACTACCCTCAGACGGGCTGGGCAGATACTTCTGGTATCAAACCGGTGAACCAGATGATACATTACCACCAAGTGCTACAGGACGAAGAATGGGAGTTCTCATGGGAACAGCAGAACTGCAGCACAGATAGGATGGAAAACCAGGCTGTCACTCAGCAGTGATGTTTGAGAACAGTTTTAATGACACGGGATAATGTTCGTTGAATACTAAAGTGAAATAGATGAAAATTCTTCGTGTGTAAGATGGTTCCAAATATTGTAAAAATGCGAGAACAGATGATTGGAAAAAATATAATAAAATACTAACATAAGTCATCTCTAGACAACAGGTTTCTTGGGGATTATCACTTTGCCATGCCTAAAACCTTCACATAAGAGATGTTGTTTCAGTTATCAAAATGCGTTCCACATTAACTTTAAAAAAATGAACACATACCTTATTATAATCCCACCCTCTTCTTCCATATGCCTCCCTATCCTTTAAAGCCAAGTTCAAGAGTACCTCCCCCATGAAGCACTCCTCATCTGCTCAGGGCATACTATCTAACCTCCCAAAGTACCAGTTCCAAGTAAAGCTTTGATTCTTGGCTCCTGAAAATCTCACGTGGTTCTCTAACACACTGAGGCTCTTGTGCTAGACTCCCCGTCAAGGATCCCAGAATCCCCTGGGTAGGGGCAAACCACCTCCTGCTCTTGGGTCTTGTATGTTGTGGCTGTGAGATGCTTGGGCTTACACAGCTGGTATCCCACTGTGTGGCTTGGTTCTCAGGGTTGGGGGCAGTACAGATAATACCATGAGCAGGACCTGTGGAACTGAATGCTGCTCCCTGAACAGAAACACTGTGGGATGAAGTCATCATAGTCCATGGGAAATGAGAAACTCTAGACACTGTAGTGAATTTCCCAAAACATGTTTATTGAAATGCCCTACAGTCTAGCTATTGGTGATGAGCATGCTATTGATTTATGCAATGATGGGGTGAACTTCTCTGGCACTTTTTTAGAGTTACTCAATCTAATATAGCAATTCCTTTCTTTATCCCAATTATTTTTCCTCCTACCATTTCTAATTTTGTAAATTACCGGCTTTTGTGTTTATTTTCATTTTATCTATGACAAATCTCCCTGTGGAAAATGTGTTTTCCATGAGGTCAGGCTTGGCCTGGCTCAGTGATGGCAAAGGGCAGGTACTAAATAAATCATTGTTAAGTAAATAAATCTGGGGAAGGTGGAGGGCTCACTGTACTTTGGCCAGGCCAGAGTCTTAAAATATTAGAAAATCAAATTTGGTACCAAGTCTGATGGGGGTGGTTATGCAATACCATGTGGTATCGTGTAAAAGGTTCCTCTGGGCCCCAGTCACTGTGAGAGTAAGACATGTAAAAAAGAGAGAGTAAACACAGCAGAATTCCTGGCCGGCAGCACTGGCTCATGAGCTGGCAGGACACATTAAGTAGGAGCAGGCACACAACTCAATCGCAAGCAGGTCTCCCGCCCCTCCTTCCCATAAGCACCCCCAGGCCTCCCGCTCCCCGCTCCTGGCGGCCCTCACAGACAGAGCTTCCTGTGGTACTCAGGGAGAAAATGCCCTCTTGTGGGCGTGACAGTGGACCACCTCTGCTATGTTGGGAATCTCTCAAAGTGTGTTTATTCAAGAAAATTCTTTCACTAGATGTAAATATATATACATACACACACACACACACACACACACTTTTTAAAATTTCAAACATCACCCTTTTGTTAATGTGAAAATGCATTTTCTAAGAGGCCATTAAACAGTCTTCAATTCGCTTCCATGTCGAGCTTAGCAGGTTCTGATGATCTTCAACATCATCGTCAGGAAGATAATTATTCTCCTTTCTAAACTTCTGTGCGATTTGATAATGACTGGGTGACTTTTCTCCCCCCAGCCATCACCCAGAATCTGCCTCCTTTCTGCTCCCGGGAGCCCATCACCTGAGACTGACGGGCAGCCATTGAAAATAATAAAATTATGTAAGATGAGCTTGTAATCACCTGCATTTCACAGGAAGCAAAATGTATTTCGTTCTGGCTGAGGAACAGAAAGTTTCTTCCTCATTTTAAATCTGTATCAGAGGTAAAGCCTTCTATTAAAACACAATTCTCTGTACGCTTACAGCATCTGGCAGACTGCCAAGGAGACTATCATGGAGCTATTGCTGCAGAGAAGCGGGCCGTCAAAGGAACTGAAGATGCTCCTGAGAAAGAGGGTGCAAAGTCTCCGGAATTCTTGGGAGGGCTCTGCCCACACCTACCTCCAGCTTTTCTGTCTGTGTCTTCCCGCAAATGGAAACGCACACACACACACACACACACACACACACTTTGGGTTTCTTCCCCCCTTTCTCCCTTTTTGAGTGCATTCTCATTTTCATTCTTATTATTAAATTGTAAACTCTGCAGAACAGGACCCGGTTAATTGCTTCCTTTTTGCTGGATGTAATTTACAAGTACATGCGACCACTTGGGGGCACAGTTATTTGAGAATGCCGGTATGGTGTTGCAGGAGGTGAGGTCTGAAGCCTGATTTAGCTACCCTCTGAGACAAACCAAATTTGGCTGACAGGGGCCCCAGCATGCAGCAGAATCCTCAGTTATTTTTTAAGGGGAGTCTAAGATGCACTGTAAGGGGACATTTTTATAGAGGATTTTATGAAACTATTTTGTTCCACTCTGCCTTTTAAAAACTGTACAGGTACCAATCTCCCAAAGTGAACCTCACCATTCTGTATTACTACAGTGAAAAAACCAGTTGTTGAACCATTTCCTTTGCATTATGGCCCGCCTTCTGTTTCATCAGTATTAATGTAGACTTCTCCACAATCACCTACTGCTCACCAGGGAAGAGCAGAGAGGGGCAGAATTAACCTATTACAGTTAGGCTTCTCTTCTTGATTAGGTAATTGTTTACTTTTCTCAATATGAAAAGAATACTATATAGTTTAAAAACTGGAAAAAATTCAGATGTAGAAAAATGACCACTATTACTATTACGACATGTTTTCTGCTTTTTAAATATCTTTTGTTTTTATGTTTTTGACATCAGAATGTATAGACAATTATGCCGCTGATTTCTTTTAATTAAGCAAGTTTCTCTCAATCAAAAACTATTCTCTCAAATAACTAAACACATGACAGTCACTTCAGGAAATTTGGTTCTCAATCCCCACTAAAATGGTTTATGTTTTTCCTGTGGTTTCCCGATCCACAGAATGACAAAGAAGTTTTCATGTTACCTCCACACTCACCCCACCCCTGCACCCAAGCACACACCAGGGCAGCCACACTGTGGGGCTCGGTCAGGAAGAACACAAACCCAGGGGAGGGAGAGATGGAGGAAGGGCCCAGGAGCCAAACACAGGCTGGGCTTTCACCCTGGATCCTAACCACGCAGCAATGCGAGGCTGGTGTCCTAGAAAGACTCTAATCCGCTGTGTGGGAAACGGAGCAGAGTTTATCTTTCCAGGCTCGGATTCACATGCATCGTCATTTCACACCCCGGTAAAGGGATCCCTTTTGAGTCACACATTTTAGGAAACCACCCCTATTTGCATGTGACAATAGCTAACACGGTCAGGGAGAAAAGTCTATGGGGTTTGCACTTTTCTACACCAGCCAACGTGAAGCAGCACTGGATTCTCAGGAGATGATCCCTCACCGTTCCCCGGTGGCGGTCCCCACACTGAGTTGCTGGGCTCCAGTTCCCCCTCTGCCTGGCAGGTCTTAGACATGGCACCTCCTCTGCGTCTCTCAGGTCCAAACTGCAAGATGGGCCAGTATTGGCCCTGATCTATAGAGGAAAATCGGCAATGGAGCATGGACAACAGGTGAGGCAGTCACTCCCCAGGTTCTCATGGCCAGGTCAGGTCAGTTGGGACTGCCCGGTGGCCATGGAACAGTTACACTGGGGACTTGTACTGGAGGATTGGGCAGGAGGGGCTGCCTTATAGGAAGCTGTGAAGAACAGGCAGGACCTGAACTAAGCAGAGAGACTTCTAGAAAAGGAGGAGAGAAGGCAACCACGAATGACCCTGGTTGGCAAGAAAGCGGCTCCTCGGAACAAGTGGCTGGTGCGTGGCTCAGCAGCACACCCTCCCTCCACTTCAGGGAGGTGTGTCCCTTAAAAAGCAGTCATTTCTCTCTGTCCCAGTTTGCCCTGTACCCGTGAGTGGGTGGGCGGCATCTGTCAGGTCTTATGCTTCAGTACCAGTCCAAACGCATCGACATGGCCAAAAGAGATGTCAGCCAGCCCTTTGGCTCCAAACCAGAAAGGATGATCGAGCTGGGGACCAGCTACCCAATCCTGTGGAGAGGGCAGGATGCTGTGCCCCTCATGCAGCTGGCTGGTCCTGAGCTAGAGATGGACATGTGCAGTGGCTATTACGGCTGAGCAATGTTGAGGTGTCATGTCAACTACTGACTCCTTGTCCCAGTGCAAAGCCTGATAGTGATTCAACTTCTTGCAGGACAGCCTGTGCTAGGGGGGCTGCTCAGTAGTAATGCACATGTCTAGCCTGCTGGGCGCCATTCTTCTAGTGAAAATTAACAAAACACCTCTCTGGAGACCACTGGCCTATGGGTATGCTGCCAGCACAATTAGTCTACTGCTAAAGGGGTGGGGCAGAAGCAGGGAAACTGACTGGAAACGGGCAAGGAACTTTCTGGAGTGATACAAATGGTTCATGTCTTGTTTTGGGTGGTGATTACCCATGTATATACAAGTACTGAAACTCAGTGAACTGAACAATTAAAACTGTGAATTTCAATGTATTACCTCAACTAGTGAAATGTAAATAAGAAAAGAAAAAAGAGATACAGAAGAAGGAAGGTAGACAGGCAGGCAACTCCCAGCAAGGGCAAGTGCCCTGTAGGTTGCAGGACTGTTGAACCTATTTGTTCCCTAAGTGAATTTTCTAAGTGAACATACTAAAAGAACGAGCTGAAACTAATTTTTATTGTGATAAAATACACATACCATCAGACAGCTATCTTAGCTTTATGTAAATGTACAGTCAAGTGGCATGAGGCACCTCATGTGCCATCCATTTCAGAACATCCTTACTGTCACAGACAGAAACTCTGTGTCCATTAGGCACTAATCCCCTCTTCCCAGGTCCTTGCAACTGTCATTCGGCTTCTGTTTCTATGACTTGCAGGACTCTGAACCTTGTGTGAGTGGACTCATGTGGCATTCGTCCTTTTATGACTGTGTATTTCACCTGTGATAGTGTCTTTGAGGCTCGTACACATGGTAGAATTTCCTTTTTAGAAGGCTGAGTAAAATTCCACTGTCTGTACTGTGTTTTAATTACCTGTTCGCCCACACTGGTGGACTCATGGGTTGTTTCAACCTTTGGTAGTTGTGAATTCTACTTACTGCTAAGAATCACGTAGGTGTAGGGCCCCAGTTCTACTCCCAGCTTTCACTTCTTTTGGGTACATGCTGAGAAGGGAAATCACCTGGTCACAGGGTAATTCTGTAACTTTCTGAGGAAGCACCAATAATATTTCTGATAGTGGCTGTACCATTTGACGTCCTAAAAGCACTGTACTAGGATTCCCATCTCTCCACATCCCTCTCCATGCTTATTGTTTTTGTTTATTTCTTTGTTTCATGACAGTCATCCTACTGGCTATGAAGTGACAGCTTATGGTTCTGATTTGCCTTTCTCTAATGATTAGTGACACTGAGCAAATTTTCATGTGTTTATTGGTCATTGGTATTTTTTTTTAAAGACATGTCTATTTGAGCTGTGTGTGTGTTGCTGGAGACTGAACCCCTGGGGTTTGCACTGAGCTACCTTCCTAGTCCTTTTTTAAATTTTGAAGATCTTGCTTTTTTTTTTTTTTTTAATATGTTTAGGATCTTGTTAAATTACTAAGTTGCCCAGGCTGAGTTTGAACTTGCAATCCTCCTCCTCAGCGTTGCCCATTTTAAATTAGGTTGTTTGCTGAACTGAAACTTTCAGGATTCCTGTGAATGTCTGAGAACCAAGTCCTGCCTTTCTCCCATCAGGTGTTCAGTCCTTAGGCAGTTATTTCACAGCCTTTCTTCCCCCTGTCAACCCACAGGAACAACTGCTTCTCCCTTTTTCCAGGACCGAAGATACTGGACCTGGCCCCAGTGCCTACTGCAGATAGCAAAAGATGGTTCTGGAGACCAAGTGTTCTGGGAGGTGAACCAAACAGCAACCATTTGGATCTTGAATCGTGACCGTGCATTTCATGAGTGCCCACCCACCCCTGCGCTCCCCTAGGACTCTCTGTGAACTAAAACCCAGCTTTTTGTGGTTTCTGCAGAATTAATGGGAGCTTTTAAATTCGAAGGCAGCAGTCTGAGCAGGGCCACGGCTCTAGAATGCCCTGACTGCTCAGGGGCTTGACAGCCTAGGCATAGGAGCCCCAGGAGGCCCCTCATACCCCATCTGGAACCCATGCTCAGCCCCGGCCCCAGCGTGGGCTGGTGTGTCCTTAGCCTAGCGCAGCTCGGCCTGCAATCCTCCCCTTGTATTTCCTGACCCCTGGTGCTTTCCCAGTCTTGTGGCCACATCTCCTCCCACCAGACAGCTCCCTCCCTTGCACCAGCTGACCTCTACCCAGGGGGGTGTCATGCAAGGTGGCAACAGTCCACAGTCAATATGGAACTGCCATGAAACACGGTTTCCATGAAAATCATTTCCTTCCTCTGGGGGGAAAAAGGAAATGTTAAATCTTAATGCCATTTCACTGTGGAAAAAGGCCGCTGCCCCGCATCACGTGAAGCAATCTAGCGTTTTTGCTACAGTGTGTTGCATAGATTGGTGGACTGGAAGCTCCGACACTTCCCTTTAGCACATCAAGGCTGCGGCAAGAACTATGTTCCTTTCACAGTTTGAATATTATTCAAGTTTTGATGATTAAAGTCGGTTGGAACAGCATGAACCGAATAGATTACAGCACTCCACTTACAGCAGGCTCTTTGCTAGAAGGACTGGCCAGACACAAGCACTGCACAGAGTCCCCTGGTCTCACCAGCACAGCTTCCAAATGTGAATCTTGCATTTGCTAGATTCCACGGTCCTTGATTTTTGCTCAGAAAACCTGATTCTGGCTTTCTGAGCAAGCTTATCTTATACTTCTTCATATCCTCCAAATAAGCTAATTTAATAGCAAAATAACCTACCCATATCCCAAGAGGTCAAAGCGGTGCAGAACGGCAACACAGCGGCCTCGAGACGGATGAGGTGGGTGCATTACAGGGCTCCCAGCTCACACCCCGAGGCTTTGATGACTAAGGGTGCACATGAAAGCACAGCCCGCAACCTCCTTACAACCACCATTCTCTGGGAAGGAGGTGGCAGACAGCTGCCCCTGCCACACAGAGCTTCACTGGACTAGATGAAGTCAGACCACTTGCTCTCCTAGTGGCGGCAAAGCCAGTCTCACTGATGAGGGATCCAGTCCATTCGACTGTTCTATAACCTCTGCCCACATTTTGACAAGACAATCACATCTGTATTGCCGTGTGTCTGGAGGAGGACCAGTCAGACACAGGCAGGGTCTTTCTACCCTTATCTGTGATGAAAGACCTGGGTTTTTGTTTTTAGTCATATTTCTAATCCATCAAGAACTAAAATATGGTCCTACCATGCATGGCCAGACTACAGTTCACACTATCACAACTTTCCCTGGGAACTCACTGCATGAGATTAACACTGCCAAATCTGGTCTGTGCCTTGTTCAATGACAGGTCCACCAATCTATGCACACCGCGCTCTTGGCTGACGAGCCAATATTAAATGCAACTGTAGTTTCTAAATGCTTATCCTCCATTTAGCTTGGGACAAACTGGTAACAGTGTGTGCCATCTGGCACCAGCCTGGGACTGTGCCTGGAACACCACCATTTTCTATTCTTAGTAGCACAGATGGACGAGTCAAATGGCAGCAGCTGAGTGGACCCTCCGAACCATGGCCATAGTGGCATTCAAGATTTGGTTCTCCTTGGTTTGGAAAGTCTCTCAGAATTCCTCAGGAACCCACATATGCCAACTCCAAGGCTAAAGACAAAAACTGTCCTTGCTGTATGAGTCCTGAGACGAGTCCACCTATAACCACCTGTCCCCACTATTTGGCATAAGCAGGTGCTGTTCTAGTAACTTTGCAAATAGAAACTATCTTAATCTTCAAATATTCAATCCTCATATATTCTAGTAAGCATGCCCTTGGGAGCTTTCTGACCATAAAGAACAGACCTCAGCCTTCGAGGCAAACTCAGAATTGAACTTTTACTCAGTTTACAAAGATGATGGTAATAAGTGTAAGAGTGAAGGTCCTTGAAATCATCCCGGTGAGTCTGTTTCTTTGAATGTATTTCATGCCTTAAAAGAAAATTCGCTGGACCTCAGTTTATTATGTTACTTGTGGTAATTAGTGAGCAATGTGGCTAAAAATTGGGATTATTCCTTTATTCTAATATGCTATGTATATGCTATGCAACAAAAGAGCACATTGGCTCTTTCCCTCTGCGCCAGTAGGTAGAGGGTCTGGAAAATGGGCCTGCACGTTCAACACATGACACCCAGCACCCAGCACTCATGCTTGCTTGTCAGATCTTGGGCAAATGCTCTCTCATTCACCCACAAAACGGACATAATCCTGCCCAGGAAAAGGAGTGCTCTTTCCCTGCACCTTCTCAGTAAACAGGTATTGAATCCATCCTTGTTTAAGCTCTGAGAGCTGAGTATGGACCACGAAGGTTCCTTGGGAGGCTACCTTCAGCTACAGCTGTAATTCAAAAGCCAGTGCTACGGCTGGGAGACTTTAAGAGAGAAGGTAAATGAGAAAGGTAAGATGGCTTCTTTTCTTTATATCCAAGTTTCAATATTCCTTGTCCCTTCTCAGTGTTACTATAGGACCCAAAGGAAAACAAGAAGTGTTCCAGAGCTGGACAGCCTCTCATTTGGCCGAAGCCTACAACTAGCGTTTGCTTTTCTCAAAACAGAGACACAGCTCCTCTTACCACCCCCTGCCCCCACTGCTTCTGAGAGCTCTGTGGGGATGCCTAAGGGAAAAAAAATCCTGGCATCTCATTTTATACTTCATGTAGAAACCAGACCCAGAGGAAGGAAATGGAAGCAAGTGTAGCTGGACAGACAGGCACATGAGAGAAGTGTCCCCAGCTCAGGGACCGCTGTCCTCTGCAGTCGGCCAGCACTTGAGCGACCCTGCCCAGGCTCAGGTGTGACTGCAGGCACTGTAACTGTGAGTGCTCTGAACCCGGGCCGGAAGAGCTAACACAAGGAGCAGACACAGCGTCGTGGTGTATGCCTGAGGTTCTGTTCACAGCCTCACCCTATTTTCAGAAAAAACTAGTATGAACAGTAAAAATAGGGCAGAAGATGTTGGAAAATACAGTGTTTCTGCCCTTTCATCGCTGTCTCTGTGATTTCTAGGTGTTTTATTTTCTTTTAAAACAATGCTCTTGTGAAATACCACAAATTAAAAAATCTGCGTGGGGATGACACCTTGCAAGTAAGCGTGTTATGAAAGACAGACTCTGTGTCGACTCCCAAAAGTGCCAAACAGATCCAAGCTATCACCAGAATGATGTGGCTCCAAGAGAAAATTAGTCTTCAAAGTCTCAAGTCATAAATCCTGGAAGATTCCATTTAGATTAGTTAGAATTCATCAACAAGCTTATTTAATAGATACAGGCCCAAATATAGCATCTAAATTTCCACACAATGACAAACCCTGAACACGGCTACTGACTAAAAAGCAAATCTGAGAAGTAGGCTTTGATGTTTATTACCTGATACCTTCTCTGGATGTAAATACTTCCAGGCAAATATTTTTATTGAGGAGTTTTGTGCCAGGTACTGTGCTAGGCCCTGATATATAAAATGAACAAATCCAGATCAGCCATTAGTAAATCTGAATGAATCCTATTGCTTTTGCCCCTTGATTTGCTATTTATTTCCTGTGCTGGTTCAATATGGAAACAGATGCCATTCAAGCATCTGAAAGTTTTCCTCATTAGTCGTCCAGAAACCAGAAAAAAATGGAAGCAGGTAAGAAAATCCAAAAAGCAAGTGCAACAGTGAATGCTGGTCAGACCAAGTTAATATTCCTAGATTCACATTCCCTCTAGTAAAACGTTAGTTAGCATGGACACTCAAGTACACAGCACACAGAAGGCAGGGTGAAGTGACATGGCTACAATGAATACCAGAAAAGCAAAGACCGACAGAAAGACAGACACACACACGAGGACAAGACAGACTGGTGGGTAGTGGCTGGACTTGTGTTCAAACTCAGCTGTACCATGTGGCTAGATTTGTGGCCTTGGGCCACTTGATTGCCTCTGAGCCCCATCTTCATTTGTAAAGTGTGGATAATCCCTACCTTGCGGTGCTGATAGGAGGATTAGACGTAATATATGTAAAGTACCTAAATATAGTGGGCAGCCATAACTAGAAGCTATTATTATTATATTATTGGGGCCTGATAAAGGTTTGGCGATTGAATAATAGGTAGATTAGCTGACCTCAAAAATCCACGACAACTCTAAAATTACGATACTAAAAATGGAATTAAAAGTTCATACATCAAATCAACTGAAGGATATTTTTAACAGTTGGAATTGTGATGCAAATTTCTTATGCTTTTCAGAATAAGTAGTGATAATGAGACTCATGGAATACAATATATACACAACCCTGGCATGCCATTAAAAGGTTTATGATTAACATTTAGCAGGCTTGGTGTCTGTAATTCTGAGATCTCCAGGCTGCAGTGGCCATTCCCCTGAGCTGTCCTTTGTAGATTCCTTCTCTGGGAGGCAGTTTCTGCCAGTTTCTTCAACCCTTACCACTACACTAGGCAGCCCTGTTATTTCCTCTGCTTTCATGAAACTGAGTCGAAGTGAGACAAAGAATCATTAGTCTTCCAGGAACCAGAATAAATAGAAGCAGGTGAGAATGTCCAAAAAGTAAGTCCGACAGGAAATGCTAATCAGACCAAGTTAATATTCTTAGATTTACATTCGTTCCAGTAAAATGTTACATAGCATGGACACCCAAGTACATAGCACCTATAAGGCAGTGTGGTATGGATACAAGGAGCACCAGAAAAATAATACAGGCAGACAGACAGACAGACACACACACACACACACATACATACATACACATACATGTGGATTGCACAGCTAGGAAGCACCACCAGAGACCAGACATCAGCTCTGACACGAAGTCCCAGCTGTCCCATCCTTCGTAATATTGCTGGCACTCAGGCATGTCCCAAAAGCACAGCATCCGAGCTTGGAGAAGAGAGTTGGCAGAAAATGTACACGCAGGAAAGGAAGAACAAATGTCAGTAACACCTACCGCATTTTTATTCGACATTATTCTGTCTGACTGTGTTCGTACTAAGTTCCTTAAAAAGAAGTTCTGCGTTTGTTAGTACTGAAAGTGGCACAACACAGCCAACCCACTTCTGGGTAAATACTGAAAGAATGGAAAGCGACATCTCACAGAGGTATCTGAACATGCAGCTTTGTGGTAGAATTGCTCACAGTAACTAAGAGGCAGAAGCAACCCAAACATCCGTCAGTAACGGATAAACAAAGTGTGGTACATACACGTGATGGAAATATTAGTCAACCTTTAAAAGGAAAAAAATCCTGTTACTTGTGACACGTGAGGAAGTGTGTACACATGATGCTCCCTGAAATAAACCTGAAACAAAAAGACAGATATTGACTGATCCTACTATAAAATCAGCCAGTTTTATAGAAACAGAAAAAAAAATAAAAATAAGCAGTTGCCAGAGCAGAGGAGAACGGGAGCTGACGCTTAACAGGTATGTCTAGTGTTAGTACTGCAAGATGAAAAAGTTCTGGGGAACCTCCTGAGCTGTATACTTAAAAATCGTAAATCTTTTGTTCCAAGCATGATTAAAAAAGAAAGCGGCAGGACATATATCTGTATGTCTATCATTAAGTTGGTAAATGACTTAAAAACACAAAAATCTAAAAAGTAAATGATAAAAACAGACACTTACAGGGCAGTCCACGTCCAGGAAGCGTCTGCCTTCCTGGCAGGCGTAAGCAGGACACCCTACAGCACTGAGCATCTGAATTCTACATAGCCACCCTGTCTCGAAGGAAACTCAATGCTCCCCCTTCCCAGCCTCACCTCTGTCTCCTGGTGGAAACGCCCCTGAACGATGAAGGTCATCTTGTGAAGAACTCTGGCCACTTTTGGATCAGCGTGCCTCATCTAAATCGGCAGCTTCCATTTTCTTCTTTCTAGCGGCTTCCTTGACAGCCCAGACTACTTTTTCTGATCCGGGTCTGTGTGAGAGGGAAGCGTGCAGCTGCTGTAGAAAGAACTACAGAGTCTGACTTCACAGTGGTCTTGATCTCAGCATTTTTGATCTGAGGTTCAGGTAAGGAATTCTGTGATACTTTTACTTCTTAACCAAAATTATTAACTCTCTATGGTAGAGTTTATTTTCCAGGGACTATGCTACCTAATTTTAGTATACTAGGAAATGACCTTAGGGTTTTGTTTTTTTTCAAGCAATGACAAATGACTATCTTCTGTGACAAGTAGAAATATTCTGCCAGTTGCTAAATATTTGTGTCTACAAGTACCTCACACAGTGAAAACTACTGAGAAAGCCTGGAGAATATATGATTTATCTGCCTATGGAGACGATTCTTGTTCTCTGGTCATCTTACACAGTAACTGCCTTGGTTTATCCTCATTCATGGCACCAAGCACTGGATTTCTTATTCATGATATTTCTTTCTCCTCCTACCCCTAAGTAGGCACTTAGTTGACTGATTATAGAATCACAAGGTTGGTTATAATTCCATTTCTCCATTTGACTTTGAACTTAAGTGTTCCAATTACTTTGCCTGATCCTAATAAGTCAGGAGCGTGCTAATGCTTGCCTTGATATTTCTGAAATACACAGGGCTGTGATTAGCATGGGACTGCATCATTAGAAAGCAAAGTTGAAAGTGGTTGAACAAAATCATCACTCGCATTTAAGTAAAACTGCCTATTCCATGGACTTACAACGTTACTACGATCCGAGGGACACTATTACTGTGGCTAAATGTATATTACGTCTGGAAAATCCTCTGATGTTCCAGAACCTTCTGACTTTGGCCACTCCTGGAACAGAAAAGATCCTGGAGGGGCAGGCCTGCTTTAATACACAGCCTTGATGCCCCTCAAGCCAGACACAGCTGAAGACAGAGAACCCTTGAACTATGATGGAGTTGAGGAAACAAAAAAAGGATAAGAAGGCAAAAATGAAAAACTTTGGTTAATTCTGCTGGATTGGATATCTCTGGGTCTTAAGGAAAGAAGGCTTTACAGTAAGCCTGAAGGAAGGAAAAAACACCCCCAACACATCCTGAGACCAACATGTTAAAAAACGACATTAGCATGGACGGTGTTGACGGTCTATCAAAAAAACATTAACCCCTTTATATCTGTGGGTAGCTGGGAATAGGGTAAGCTTTTGGAAACTGGGGGTGGGGTGGGGAGGAAATGCTTTAAACTGGGGATGCTCTGCAGCCCATTCAACTGAGAAAGGAAAAAAAAGATAGTACAATTGAAAATGATGCCAAAGATTTATAAGGTTGACTACGTAAACAAAAACCGGAATGGATCACCATGGAAATGCATGAATATTGAAACAGGCAAGATTTGAATAGACTAATGATATGCCTCACTTAGACTGACAGGTGTTGACAACAACTGTGACACTCCAGCCACACCAACATCCACACTTCTAACATGCTTATTCCTAGAAAACAAGGGGCGGATTTAAAGGCTCCTTTGGTAATAGCTCATAAACAACATACATTTTCTAATCTTAAAGCAACTGACTAAATAACAAAAAAGGTTTTATCCATTTGCTGTCAGGATATGAGGAGCTGCTGTTAGCAGAAATCATTCTCTTGTGCTCTGTGAGTTTTTGTTCCAGTAATCTCTCACAAAACTAAATTCTGGTCTGGCTTACCTCCCGCACTAAGTACCTGAAATATGATCACCTCTCATTAGAAACATAATTAAAGAGACAACAGTAGCCCCCCCATCACATACAGATGAAAACCCAATAACCCTTAATCTATTTGTTGCCATGACTACCATAGGGTATTTTATTTCAGTAAAACTCTAGGTATTTCGTTTGGATTGTTGCTTGCAGTGAAAGTTGGAGGTATCTAAATCGCCACAGCTGCACTAGAAATGGAGAGTCCAAGCAGAAGAAAATGTTTTTCTTCATCATGCACAAACATGGTTTATAAAATGTTTGTGCAGAAAAAGTTATTAAAATTGGTTAAGTGCGTCAGCCCATAAACCAATTTAAATGTCATTAAATTCATACAGGGTTTAAGGGCACATATGCTTGTAATTCCCCGATTTATAGCAAGGTGATAAATCAAATGTGCTCCAGAACAAAGTCTCTGGCGGAGGCATATTCATCGGGGGCACCTGGTTGCCTCCATACCTGTAGAAACACCCAGGTTGTGTGACTAATTCAATACACGCATGCCAATGAACCCTTGAAGTGGCCTCTTGAGCTTCCTGGACACATTTTCTCTAAGTGTCTGAATGAACGATTTATAAAACCGTTTGACATCCTCCAGTTAAAAAAAATTATTTCTGAAGTTAGCTTCACAACCCCCTCTCTAAAACCAATCAGAAATGAGGTGAGCTAACTTAATCTGTTGTCCTGCATCCTGCACTGAAACAGTTCTTCAAATCTGCCCTACCAGGGTTCAGTTAGCACTAAGACTGCACTCTGTAGCGACCAGGCAAATGACTTGGGAGAGACTGAAATCAGGGTAAACACAGCTGTAACCAGGACAGATCTGTCACCGCGAGACCAGTCCCAATGCCAGCGGTGCTCTGTGGACGTGGGGCTGCAGCCCGCAGCGTTGAACCCGAATGTCCCTGAGCTGAGTGGAAGTTTCGCCGGCAGCAGCGGCTTGGCGTCCTCAACGTCTAGTCCCTCCAGCGACGAGGCTTCACCTAATGCTACATAAATACCTGCGTCCACGATGTGCCCGCGGTGCGTCGCACAGGAAGCACGGTAGACAGAATGTACACCGAGGGGCATGGTGGCAGCGGCGACAGCTCCTCACTCGTCCGCATCCCTGGGGACCCGCAGGAGGACCCGCCAGCTGCCCACGCCTGTCGTTCGGCTCTAGAGCCCAGGAAACACAACTGGCTTCTCAGCAGGCGGACCCAGGCATCCGGCGCGCTCCGCCGAGGAGGCTGGCCTAAGGCAGACGGCGCGTCTCCGCCATCCCCCGCCCCAGGGATGCGACCTGCCCCTGGGGCAGTCTCGGGACAGCCGGAGTCCGGGCTCTGCGCTCCGCCCAGAGCGAGCACGCCTCTCCCCTGGGGCCCCGGGCCGACGCTGCCCAGCGCGGGCACCCGCGCGCGACCGCAGATAACCCTCGCGCTCTCTGCCGCTCCAGGCCATGGAGACCGGGACGTGTGCCCGCCGCCAGCCCGCACCTCCCGCGGCAGTCGGGGCGCGCGGCCCCAGTCGCGTCTCCCTGTCCACTATCCCACACATAAACAACCCCTCCCCACCCATCGCCGCCTCGGCGCCCTCCGCCATCCCCGAGGCTCTCCTTTAGTGCCCCCCAACACGCAGGCACCCATTAGGTGTCAAGGGAAGACGGGGTGTCAGTCACAAGAAGGTCTGCGCGGATTCCCTCCCTGAATGGTTTTTCAAGCTCTTCTACCTCGAAAGTTACTTGGGATCGAGTAAAGAAACCTGGTCCCCAAATGTAGGGTCTGAGGACGCGAGGGTGCAGAAGCCTTTCCCCGGCCGCGCGTGGCCCCTAAGCGCGCACCTCCCCGCAGGGCAGGGCGCGCGGTCGCCCCGGGGACCAGCCCTCCGGTGCCTCCTGGACCCCCGCCCGCCGGAGCCCTGGGCCGCGCCGGGGAAGGCGGCCTGAGGAGGGGAGCGCGCCGCCGGGCCCAGCCCAGGCCGCCCGGGCCAGGGGTCAAGCTGGCTCCCGGGCGCCCTGGCCACCGCGGCGGTGCTCCGGGCAGCCCCCGCACCCAAACCCGGGGGCAGGAAGTTTTCCCCCGTCTCTCTCCCCCGGAGCAGCGCAGGCGCAGGGGCTCCTGCAGCCTTGCGAGTACAGACGCGGGAGGCTCCAGCCGCCGCCGCCGCCGCCGCCGCCAGAGCCGAGCCTAGCGTTCCGGGCTCCCCGGGCCCCGCTCCCGCGCCCGAGCCCGGCCCGGGTCCCCGCGCCGCAGCCTGCGAGCCCCAGCCCGGCCCCACTCTTACCTGCGGCCGCGGCGCTTCGGCCCCGGCCCGACGCGCAGAGAGCCCGGGGTCGCGGCGGGGCGCAGCGGGGCTGATGGAGAGGGGTCGGCGCCGCCGGGGAGCGGTGGCTGGGGCCGCTCGCGTCCTGGCCGGGGGAAACGGAGCCAGGTCCACCTCCTCGCGTTGCTGCTCTCCGCCTTCTCTCCCGTTCCCTCCTCCTCCTCCGCCGCCGCCGCCTCCCGGCAGCCCAGGGAGGATGCCCGGGAGAAGGCAGCCGGTCCTCCTGCCTGTCAGCCTGTGCGCTATGCGCGGTGCGGCGCGGCGCTCACCGAGGCGGCGGCGGAGGCTCCGGCAGCATCGCCCCCGCCCTCTCCCGCAGCCGCGGCGGCCGCGGGGCCGGGGCCGGCTCCGGGCTCCGGGCTCGCAGCTCGGGCTCCGGGCGGGGGCTGTGCTCAGGCGCGGCGAGCGCCGAGGCTGCGGGCGGGCGCTGCGGAGCCGGGGCCGGGGCTGGAGCTGCGGCGAGACCCGCGGGGGCAGGGACGGCGGCGGCGGCGGCGCGGGGGCTGGCGCGGCCGCGGCGCGGGGACCATGCTCCCTTCTGGCTCGCTCCGCTCCGGGTACCGTCTGCTTTAGCTGCGAGGGAGGCGGGCCTCGGCGCTCAGCCAGGGGCGGGCGGAGCCAATCACGGGCGCCCGAGTGGGCGGGGGCGCGGCGGGGGAGGCGGGGCGCCCCGGCCTGGCCCAGCGCGCCCGGCTCCGGCCCGTGGGACCCGGGCCGCCGCGCCGGCTAGGGGCGCGGTGCTCGCGGGGGTGTCTGTCCGTCCGTCCGTCCGTCCGCGCCCCGCCCCCGCGGTGGCGCCCAGCTCGCTGGGCTCGGCCGCTGTGCCCGACCGACGCACGGAGCGTGGCCGCGGCTGCTGCGCTGCGGCCTCGGGGCCCGGCGGCCGGGGAGGGCGGGCCGGGACGGAGGCGCTCTCCCGTCCGCGCTGAACACCTGAGGAAACTGGTGCAAAAGTTTGAGAAAGCGAAGTCCAATCGTCTTGCAGCTTCCACCCTCCCGGTGACACCGCGGCCGCGGGAAGGAGCGGGGAGTGTCCCCGTCTCTGACGGAGCCCGGCCGCCAGGCCCGTCCTGCCCACCGGCCGGGGCCGCTGCCCTGCCTCGGCGGTGCGCGCGACCCTGCCTGCTGGCGCGCGCACGGGCCGTGCCCGGCCTCCTGCGTCCGCTCCACGCATCCCAGGTCGCTGTCACCGTCCTCACTGTCTCGGTCCCCTCCTCTCCCTCCACACTTGCTGTCCACAGGACGCACCTCAGCCTTAAGCGCCGAGCTGCCCTTGAGGCGGTGGTCTCCCTCAGGGAGGGCTTTCCTATTAGGCCGGGACGTTTCCCACCGGCTAACTTTCTGGGTCTGGTTTCTATAACCTGACCCCTTCCTCCTGCCCTGCCTCTCCTTCACTTGGTTTTAAATCACGGAGGAAAGATCCCTTAGTACCTTCCCACCTCTTTTCTAGCCCCCAGCTGGCCTGAAGGTGACAGCAGGTGGCCCTCAGTCCCCCACCCCACCCCCAGGCAAAGCCACTGAGACCTAAGGCCTGGTTAGAAATCAGGGGACAGGGGGTGCTGTAGCATAGGGAGCCCCTAGCTGTTAGCCCTGAACTTGGAGGCTTCTGGAGGGCTGTGCCAGGCCCCACCCCTGCATCCCCATGGGGAGAGGGTTTTGCCAGTGAACCCCTCTTTTTCTCCTGTGATGTCTGATCCGAAGCGCTGCTCTCCTGGCTGTAAGCGCAGTGCTACTGTCTTGTAGAAAGCACAGTACAGTGTCGTGACTGATAAATAATAAATAATAATAATCTACTGAGGGCTGCAGGAGGACTGTCAGTGACAAGGAATGAGCACACCGGGGAATTGTCCCCCTGGTGTTAGAGTAACCGCATTTCCGGGGCAGGGAGGGGAGTCCAGCCGAATGTTTGGTGCCTGGAGCCTGGGATGGGCAGGCGGGCAGAGGAGGGCACAGAGCAGAAGACTCTGTGTATGTTAGGAGAGCGACACCAGTGCTGCACAGAGGGACAAGGTGGGAGTTGGGGTGGGGGAAGGAAAACCCCAAGGGATCTGCAGCACCCAAAGGTGCACGAATGATGCAGCTGGCGTGCTCAGTTCGTGACGTGGTGATGAGCGGGGGTAGA
Source organism: Dolichotis patagonum (assembly GCA_004027295.1). Classification (NCBI taxonomy): domain Eukaryota; kingdom Metazoa; phylum Chordata; class Mammalia; order Rodentia; family Caviidae; genus Dolichotis; species Dolichotis patagonum. The sequence continues at coordinate 78,144 of PVJX010000867.1, forward strand.
AGGTAGTAAACTGGAATGACAGAGATTACTCAGGATTTAAACAGGATACACAGGTAGTATTGCCAGCCACTCAGTGCAAACAGAACAAAGCCACAGGGGCGAGTATCTCCTGTAGGAAGCCGTCCTCCTCTGAGCTGGTCTGTGGATCCACCCACTGTGAACATACAGGGGTCCCCTGGCTGCATTCTGAGCGGCTGCCTGGTGGACAGCTGTGGGCATTAGGAAACTGTGGCCCAGCCTTGCCAGTCTGCAGTAGGGTGCGATCCAGCAATTCAAGACACTCGTCCTGTCTTAAGATATTTTGGCTGATCTTCCAATGAAAGGAGAAAATACACCCCCCCAAGAATCCTTCCCAGGCTGCTTTCTAGGTGAGGATGGAAGAATTCTCCCAGTTGCCCTGCTGGCATTATCAGAGAAGACAGGCATGCAGAATCCTCATTCGGAGGACTTCCTATGCCTGTGGTGAGGCTAAGGTTGTGGGGTCTAGAGTGTAGCAAAATCTCCAGGATTGGAGCTTGCTGATTGCTCACTGGGGGTGTCAGCTTGTCAGGAAGGATGAGAAAAGCTGTGTGAATTAGAATCACAGTAGGCTTGTTTTGTCTCTCTTCACCCTCCCTACCCTCTTTTCAGCCCCAGAGCCTGCACGCAAAGAGGATTTCTAAAGTCAGAAACTTCTGTGGCGTTCTGTCCAGGAAGGAGCTGTTCGGTGGGAACTCTTGCCGTTTGTGAAAGGTCTGCTTTGGTCTGCACATGAAGTCTATTTCATCTGGAGCATTGTGGATCACATCTGTCTCCATGCATGCAGGCGTTTGGTGACATTCACTGGATCCGTGTTGTGTGCAGGCTCTGCATACCCCTGGGATGTCTGGATCTCTTTTGGGGTTACTCCTTCTCCAGGTCTGTGTCCCATGGGATGTGCCCCGTGGATCTCTGCGTGGCATACCAGATTTGATGGGTCTTACTCATAGGACCCTCTTCCTCAGGGTCAGAGATTCCTCCAGGAAGCACAAGATCAGCCCTGTGGAGTGCACTCCAGAAGCTGGCCCGCCCTATCCCGAGCCCCAGGCTGGGCTCTGCCATCAGGACTTCTGTGTGCACTATGAGTAGATGGGTTATAGAGCAGTGGGCTTATCATGCACAGGGAAGTAGCCTGGAATGCTCCAGAACATCTGTGCCCTGCTCAGAGCACAGACCATATTGTAGGATAAAGCAGGCAAGGGCTTTGCGCTGAAAAGGCCTTTGTGTCACCGAGAGGGAGCCATGTGAGGACTGCCTGAGGGTCCTATGTATGTGCCTGCTGTGGCCAAGGTGGCCCCTCCCCTCGTTTACATTTATAGCAACAACCTCAGCCGTATGATCACTTACCCTGTGGCCGCTGCGTGCCAAGCACTGTGGCAGGGACTCTTACTCACAACATCCTGTCAGTCGCCCCAGTAACCTGCAGGATGCATATGATCAGCTCCCCAAGCTGAGTTCCAAGACAGGCCAGTGAGCTCCTACAACCACCCAGGGAGCAGGTGACGGAGCTGGAATGGGAGCCTTGTGATTCCAAAGCCTGTCTTTTCCCTGCACTTAACATACAAATGCGGTTTCCTCTGTCATTGGCCCAGTGCCTTCCCCTTGCGGTGGACTCTGTGGATGCTGATTTTGCCTTTATCAGCCACTGGTCCTGGACCCAGAACTGGAAATCAGTCTTAGAATGCAGAGAATCTGCACAGGAGGGGTAAGCATCTCTTTGACTACGGAAGGCACAGGTCATTTGGAAGAGTGGAAGCCTCATCAGGTGCTGTCAGGTTTGGCAGGACATCTGCTTCCGGGAGCACAGTGCACGGAAGCAGAGCAGCTCCCAACCTCTGTGTTGGTTGGGTTTTGTGTTTGCTGCTTTGCTTGTCTAATGCTATGCTCCACTATTACCACCCCCGTTTGGCATCGAAAACATTAATAAACCCCGCACAACCCACTGTCTCTCCAGTGAATAATCCAGCCATACGAATCTATTTAGCACCTACTGTGTGTCCAGCGTTTCAACCCTACAACATTGATTAAAACAGGAAGTGAGAAGTCACCGCCGCTGGCTTTTCACGGGGGCCACTCTGCTCTGCCGTGTGTCACAAAGGCACGTGCCAATCATTTAAGCAGCCGCTTACCGTGAACCTCCTTTGCGCTTTCGCTGTGCTGGGGGCCATGGGGAAGACGGAGTTGATACATTTTGGTCATTTTTACCCAGCTTATTCCCCCGCAAAGCTGTGAAAACAGACAAATAAAATAATTGGCTCTTGAGGGTTGAGATAACAGTGGTGTTGTCAGGAAAGGTAACTTAGTTCTCAGTTTGGGGGAAAGGATTCCAAGTATTGTGGGATCAAGGGTCACCCGTAGTAGGTGGCTGTTTGCAGCAGGGGGCGCTGGAGCGGAGGAGGGAGTCTGTTTCCGTGGGAAGCAGAGGGACCCCAGAGCAAGCAGGCTGATCACCATAGGACAATCTCTGAAACACAGCTCATCGTTAATAGTCATTTCCTTTGGGTGAAAATGAAAGCGTAATTCTTGTCTTTGCCCAAATCAGTGAAATATTAAATTCTCAAATGCAGAGTGAAACCAGTAGTGCCTTTTTTTTTGGCTTCTCAATGGCAGGGATTCAGCATTTTTTTTTTTTTTAAGTTCCACTTGTTTGCAGGTGGCAGGAGTGCTAATTAGACAGAGCCACTCACAGTTTTCCGGGGTGGCTCAGACTCCCAGACTGATGGAAGATACTGCTTGGGTGTTCCAGAGAGCAGCTTTCACACTCCCATTGCTACTGTGATGCCTCACTTTGGGGTGCTCAGTACAAGCCCCTGGCTGGTGAATTGTTCATAGTGACCCACCTTCCACTATGTGGCTAGGAGAACTCTACTGTAAGAAAATGTAAGATAAAAATTCAGAATTTTGAAACAGAAGACTTTACTACTTTGCATCCCAAAAGAACAGGCAGGCTTTCCTTAAGAGAAGCTATTCTCTGGGTGTGTAATCTTGCTAGAAATTCCATTCATATTCAGCTTCTCAGAAACACCTTCATTTATTTTTATTTATTTAAGCCTTATCATTGACCTAATTCCAAGTGGTCTTAAGCAACTTACAGGTTAGAATGCAGGCAAAAGTAGGCTGTGGGACTGAAACAGCACAGGAAAGGAAGAGATGGGACCACAGCTAGGCTCTAGGAGAAAAAGGACAGATGTGTCAGGTCACCTGACTGTACACAGCAAGGCACATTTTTATCATGTGATGAAATGCTTCACACAGAAACTGCTTAAATATCAAAGACTGTTGCCAGCAGAAGAATGTAGTATTGTTGAGATAAAAGGTTTCAGCTCTGGAATTTTGCAAATAAATGCTAAACGAGGAAAAGTGTAATACTACTACAGGCCTGTATGTTGACATTTTTCACTGTTCTCAAGCCTTTGAAAAATATTCATTGGAAGATTTGATTTTCCTTTCCCTTTTCCTTTTTCCATTCCCTTCCTTTCTTTCCTTTCTCTTTCCTTCTTTTGGTACTAGGTTAAATCCAAGGTCTTTTCACTAAACTACATCCCCAGCCCTTTTTCATCTTTTATTTTGAGATAAGACCTCAAGCTAGAGTCAAACTTGTGCTCTTCCTGCCTCATCCTTCCAGAATTCTTGGAGTACAGTTGTACAATCAATCATCACATCTGGCCCAGAAGGTTTTTTTCTAGAAAAAGACCTCAATCTTTCATAGATTTGCGGATTGCAGGTTCAAGGAAAGAGTTGCAAATCAGACACATTTTCTTTAGATGGTTGTGAATTTTTTAGCAACAGGCACCTTCTTATTAATGTCCAAACCCTCAGTAATGTCAATATAACTTTAGGACAATTTCAAAATTAGTCAGAGTCCTGGATAATGTAAAGTTTCACTAGAAACAACCAGAAATTAAACATTAGAGTAGATGGAGTTACAAAGACTTGGAAAGAGAACTCAGAAGAAGTGGGAACAATATCTGGAATCTGAGCTCTTCATGTACCGATGAATAGGGTATATCCAATTAAACCAAAATTAAGATTTTAAAGCAGTGTCAGATATGACCTAATCATTATAATCAAGGCTGTTTTTACTACTCTGTTTCTCCCAACTAAGACCTATCTGGAAAACTAGTTCTAGCATGAGTTTAGAAAAGACCTATGGTGAAGATGAGCCCTATTGCAGTACAGTAGGGATCAAATTGATACGTGACAGTCGATATGGTTCAAAAACCACAGAGGCGTGAGTTGGAGTGATACGATATAAAATAACGATGTACCACTGATGGAAGTGTCAGTAATAGCAGGTATTCACTTGACACCCATCCTACAACAGGAGCTTTTAAAACTCTTGTTTCATCTTTTTTTTTTAATTTGATTTTTTTCTTATAATCCTTACAACAAAAGGTGTGGAAATCCGTGATCCCAAAGAGTAAGCATTTTGTTGCAGATGCACAGAGGCAGGGCAGATGTCCCACCAACACTAGGGACCTGGTGCACCCAGCTGGTTCACTCAGGAACACGTCTTGAAACCAGAGGAAGGGTGGAATAAAACCTCCCACTCTGAGCATTCCTGGGTGATGGTTACATCTCTCACACCACTGAAGTTTGATCTGAGAGGACTAGAAGTAAGATTCAAAGGAATGAAAGAAGCCTAATTGTATTACCCATCTATTGCTGTGTAACCAGTTTCCCCTAAATGTAGCAATTTAAAACAATAAACGAGTGAGGTACCGTGGCACATGCTTGTAATCCCAGCATGGTAGGAGGCTGAGACAGGACGATTTCAAATCTGAGCTCAGTTTTGGCAATTCAGCAAGTCCTCATCTCAAAATTTGATAAGGGGCTAGGGCCGTAGTCTATTTCAAAGGCCTTGAGTTCAATCCCCACTACTGCAGAACAAAAATAAAAAACAAAACAACATAAAAATCACAACAACAAAAAATTGACTACCTTTGGCAGTGTTAGGATCTCAGAGGTAGTATAGCTGCATGACCCTGGCTCAGGAATTTCCATGGAGTTGCAGTCTGTTATCAGGCGCCGAGGCTACAGTTATCTCAGAGTTCCTAGGGGGCTCAGGGACACGCCTAGAAGCTCACTCACACGGAGGGTGCCTGTGGGCCTCAGGTCCTTGTCACTTAGTCTCTTTATGAGCCCCCTCATGGTATGGCAGCTGGGTTATTCTCTCCCTCAGCAGCAGCTGATAAGACTGAGTAACAGACTGATTTTTACATCAGCCATATGGATGGACTCTGGCTTGCTCTGAGAGGGGACTCCAACTGTGACAACCAGCAGGTGGGAATTGCTGGACTCCATCTCGGAGCCTGGCTATCTCAATGATCATGGATTCCATGATGTTCAGAGAGCAGAAGAATGGGTTCTGTAGGATGTATTTCCTGGATTTCAGGCATTCAAGGCTTTTGAAGATCCCCAGGAAATCAGAGGAGATGAGACTCCAAAACAGGGGATGGCTCAAGAAAGCAGAGCAGCAGATCATCTTCGTCTTCTTCTTCGTCTTCGTCTTTTTCTTCTTCTTTTCATGGACCTCTTCTTGACAGAATTCCAAATCTGTTATTGCTAATGTTCTTGAAGAGAACTAGAAAGGTGGGAATGGGTGTCAATGAAACCAGAATGGCTACTGGGAAATTTACTTCACAGTATAGTTGGCAACGGGGCAGGATGGAGATAAATGTAGCTGCAAAACCTGGTTTGTTAATTAGGTCTAATTGAATAAGGTAGTAAAATTGTAAGGAGACCAAAAAACAACAACAAAAAAGCTTTTCTTGTTGGACACGAGCAGAAAATCAAGAAAGGAACTGATTAGTGGCAGTGTAAATTGTCTCATACTAAGGGTTCTTGTGAAGCAAACTCATACTGAGTGCTACCATGTACCAGGCAAGGTGCCAGATACCGAGGTTACAAAGATAATTAAGAAAGGGTCACAGTTCTTGAGGATTGCCCAGTCTAATGGGAAGGCAAACATTTCAACGAATGCCATTCAGCATGATTGATATCATAATGTGACAGGGACATTAGGAAAGATGTTGTCAGTGTTACTTGGGTGCGGGTGGGCCAGGGGAGGCTTTCCAGAAGAGATCTCACTTAACACTTAGTTTTGAAGGAATTTTCCAAGTGAAAAACAGGACGAAAGAGAGAAAATAAGACTCACCAGCACAGAGGTGTGGAAGAGCACGGGGAAGCTGCTGGTGATTTGTATGATCGTAGTAAGATGGAGCGGAATAGTGCGGATGGAAATGGAGGTTGCTTTGCAACCAGCCTTTGGTGCCCACTCCAGGGATGTACAGATCACCGTTGCTCAGAGTAGGGTCCTATGTCAGAATCATCTGGAGGCTTGTGGAAATGTAGGTTCCTAACTCTGATCCCATGTCCACAATGGCAGAATCTTCATCATCATCTTTTCTTTTTCCTGGGGTATACTACATTTCCCATCAATCTTTGCAGGCAGACTATGTTCCCTAATGGGCCTTTGCAGATAGACTACATTTCCCACTATCCTTTTCAGCTAGACTGTAGTATTTCCTAGCCTCTTTCACAGTTAAATACACCCATATGACTGAGTTCTAGCCAAAGAAATGTGACTGAAAGTAACCTATGCCATTGCCAGTCCTGACCCTGGTCCCCGTACTTTCTCTATGCTTATATCCTTCTCCTCATGTTGCTGCAAACAAGCACTGTATCTTGGAGATGTTGAAAATGGCAGATCATCAAAATTGAGGAAAACCAGGGTCCCTGAACTATTATGTAGAGATGGCTGCCCACTGATCTGAAATAGTCATTTTAGGGCTTTATGAGCATGAGAAATAAGTGCTAGCATTGTCCACCATACATTTTTGGATTTGTCTTATCATCTAGTCTTCCAGTGCAGTAGTTGAATCAATCTCTGGGAGACTTTGGGGAATCTGCCCTCTATCCCATACACTGCAGGGGCATTTGAGAATCACTGCTGGAGGCAAAGGGAAGCCAGGAGTTTAAGGCAGACCAAGTAACAGGGTAATATTTGCATTTTAGAACGGCAGCAAGAGAGAGAGCAGAACTTTGCCTCCTTCATCTTCGCCAAAGAGAACAGTCTACTGACTAAAAAGAAAGAGAAAATGTTGGAAAGGAAAATTGAAGTTCAAGATGAGTAAAGAGATTCTAACAGCACCAAGCTGCTGTAAATGAGCTCAAGTCTCTTGGCCAGGACAAATTACACTCCAGGGAGTAGAGAACTCACCAGAAGCTGCAGAGCCTCTGCTGATAATGTTTAAGGAATGTGCAGGCTGTGAAAAAAACTGGAACGCTATAGTGGCAAAATATAGCTCTGATTAGTAAAGAGGGGGAAAGATTCTGCGACTACAAAAGTGGGGATCCTCATATCCATCCTCATTAAGTTCCCTGATCGGATTATTTAAGGCTGATTTGTGAGCACATAAAAAAATGGGGCAGAATTCTCTAGAAGCCTGTGTGTGTTCTTTAAGAACAAGCCACAACCAGGTAAGTATACTCCCAGTTTTGTGGTAGGCTTGCTAGATTATTATGTCTGGGAATTGTGTTAGGTGTGATAGAGACAAATCTCATCTCAGCTTGGTATTTGTCAGGAAATCTCATGACAAATTTGTGCACTGGATGGGCCTTGCACACTCACACATTCAACATACAGTACCATGGATCAACAATGTGTGAAAAAATTTGCATCTTGTACTAAACACGTATGCACTATTTTTGGTCATTATTCGCTAAACATATACAACAGCTATTTACATAGCATTTATATTGCATCAGGTATTATAAATAACCTATGAATGATTTAATTTATACAGGAAGATGTGCATAGGTGGAATGCAAATATCACACCATTTGATATAAAGTGCTTTCTTAAGCATCCTCAGATTTTGCTACAGTGTTTACAGGGGTCTGGTACCAATCCTCTAAGGATGCTGAGGGATGACTATAATTTCAGTTGCAGACTAGTATGCTTGGTAGGTGGATTTAGAATTGTTTTATGGCCTTGCTCAAATATGCTGATCAATGTCATTATGAAAATAAATTTCTAATTAAAGGTCACAGTCATTGTCCAATGTGATATTTCTATTAGTGTGGTAGACATAGATGACTTAGTACTTAACAGGTTTTGAGATGACACGTCGAAAATAGTTTGGTTGACACGACAAGGTGCAAAGAACAGACAAGAGCACTAAGCTGCATGTAATGATGTGAGATGAGACAGAAACGGTAGGGTCAGGCGTCAAGCCCAGACAGTCCCCAGCGGGGTCAGGGCTGGGGGCGATTGGCTGTGCTCTGAGAGAAGACAGGAATCTCAGTGCTAACCCGGCTCTGCTCCACGGGGTTGTTCAGCTGCCCGGGACCTAAGACCTAAGATCCCCAAGGTGACTTGAAGGCAGGATTGAAGGAAGCATAACACAGACACTTTCCAGCTTCTCCTGGGAGCCTTACCATACTTGGAAAATGACATTAGCTTGTGATTTCCCTTTTGTGGGATACTTAGGAGTATCCAGAGCAAACAACTAGCATGTCACCGGGAGAGAACACAGAATCTTGATCATTTGAGAAACATTTGAGGAGTTGAGAAAGTTCAATCTGATGGCTAGGAAACTCAGAGTGTAACTTTGAAGCTTTTAGCCGAGACCCATCTGCAGGTATCTAACGCAGTGTGGAAAGCAGAGGGGTCCCCCGTAAGTACATCTATGGTCTCCCGGGAATGAAGTCACCTCCCGCCTGTCCAAAGAGAGTTGGGCTGCACAGGAGTCAGGGCTCCTATTGTCACAGACAGAGAGGACGACCACTTTGTGGGGTGCTGTGAGACAGCCTCTGAGGGGTATCTGACCACAAAGAACCACCAAGGTTCTGTGGGTGTTAGTAGCTGCTATTACTGGCTGCCATTTTGTGAAAATTAAAAAAGGCATTAAAAAAGGAAAATTAAAAAAGCCTCGAAAGATCTTTTTGTTCTCCTGGTGCTGTTGGAGCAAATTGCTGTAAAGCCAGTGACTTCAAACAACATAGAAACAGTCCATCATGGTGGGGCCCACCTGCAATCCCAACAGTCTGCGAAGTTGAGGCAGAAGGATCATAAGTTCCAACCCAGCCCGGGCAACTTAGTGATGTGGGGAGACCCCATTTCAAAATTAAAAAAAAAAATGAAAAAGGATGGGGTGTGAATGTGAAGGCTCTGGGTCCATTCCCCAGTACCACAAAAACAAACAACACACACCAAAATAAATGTATCACTTTCCAGTTCTCAACGTCAGAAGTCCAAAATCAAGGTATCTGCAGGGCTGTGTGTTCCTTCGGGGACCTTGGGGGAAAACGTTTTCTGTTGGTTTTCTGGCTTGAAGGGGCTGCCTGCATTTCATGGCCTGTGGTCCCTTTCTCTGTTTAAGGGCCAGTGGCTAAACGTCTCATCTCCCTCTGCCCCTGCTGTGGGCATCCTATGGACGTCTCTGACTCCAGTCTTCCTGGCTCCCTCAGAGAAGCACCTTTGAGATGGCACCTGGGGAGTCCTGGTTCATCTTTCTGTTTCAAGGTACTTAATTATGCCTGGAAATTCATTGTTGCTATGTGAATATGTAGCCTACTCACGGTGTATGGGGATCCGGGGATGTCTGTTCAGGAGCCATTATTGTAACAGTAAACAGAGAAGTGAAGGCAGCACACAGCAGTGCTAAGGAGACAGTGCCACGGGGGTTCCAGCCTGGCTCTGCTCCCAAGCTGACCGCTGTGTGCTTCACTGTGCGTGTCACCCTGTTCCCAGAGGTGCCTCTGCACACTCGTGTCCCTTCCCTGTAATGGTGTTAATTTACTAGCGACATTATTGCAGCTTACTTTTCAAAGACATAGCTTAAGCCAGACATTTCTGGCTAATACTAAATTGAACAGGCCTCCCCCTTCCTTCTCCTTCGCATCTTCAGCTAACAGCTTTTGTCCCTCCTGGATTTTGTCACCATGGGTCTTCTCATCCACAGGAGTTCGGAACAGTGTTATTTTCTGAATTCAGATCTGACAGTCTTTGCAGACCAAAGGTTACACAGCTGCAAAAGTTTGTTTTTAACCCAAAGTAACAGAGTTGTCAGGGGGAATGTAAAAGGATTCCAGAAATGCAGGTTTAAAAAACCTAGTGATTCTTTAAGGCAGCGGCGGCATGGTGATGATGGCATTTAGACCCGAGAAATTAGAAGTGCAGCACCTGGCGGAAACCGCCACTGCTGTCTACACTGGCTCCCAGGCCTTTGGAAGTGGGTCTTGAAACATGTTCTGTTCTGGACGTTGTGTCGAAAAATTTCTTCCATCATCTAAACATGCATGTGTTTCTCTTCCCTAATACGAGGGGGAGGGTATAGGCAAAACCAAGGGCTTGTTCTATGGATGGAGACCTCAGGCTCAGAGACCAGCCCAAGGTCACACAACTAGCTCCAACAGAGACTGGGCCCAAGTCAGTTGTCTAGATTCTAGTTTGATTCTGCAGGTAGTTGCAGGTGTGGGGTATTTTGTCTCCGCAACAGAGAAGCGACTGACTCTGTCACTGTGAGACCCAGATGTGTCTATCGGCAGCTGGAAATGGGCAAGGGTTCCCAGGGTGGGCAGGCTTACCCGGGGTGCATGACTTGGCCATGGTAGGGAAGGTGGCTGGAAGCCTGGAGAGGAGTGGAAGGGCCTCCTTCTCACTGCGGTCAGCCTCTGCTGACCCGTAGGGACTGTATGTGCCTTCATGAGCTGGAGATGCTAGATGCTTCACCTTGTGCTTCACAGTACATTTCAAGCCCAAGTTATAGGGTTGATATTAATGGAGCACCTACAATTCAGAAAGAGAGGACAGCAACGTTTTTGAGCACCTTCTTATGTCAGGCACAGGGACAAGAGAGAACAGAAGCGGTCCTTACCGAGCACCTGTTCTGTGCCAGGCCTTGACCCGGGGTGCAAAGAGGAGCCCAAGTCCACATGCCTGTGTGTCTGTGCCCAGGCAGCCGTAAGACTGGGCAATAATCGGTAAAGATGAAAGCAAGTAGTGAGAGTAATGAGTAACAAGCGAGGAGGTGCTGACGCCGGGGAGAACCAGGCTCCATTTTTATGTCAAAATCCTGGCATTAGGACACTACAGGTGCCACTTTTAGAAATTGATCCAAAAGAGGACTTGATTTCTTAAACTGGTACCCTATTGCTGACTATGTTCATTGTGTAGCTTTTGGTCCACTCGGGTTCTGGAATCTTCCTTTGCCACCCTTGAGCCTAACTAGCTTTCACATTGTATCATCACCCTCATTCCCTGGAATTCTCTTTTCTCAGCATTCAGCATTTCTGTGACAAGATGGGAGGAACAGGAAATAATTTGCAAAAATGTTCCATCAGTTTTCTTTTTTTTAAAAAAAGGCATTCTCAAGTCATAATTTACATACCATAAATTCATCCATCTTAAGTGTGTAGCTCAGTGAATTTTAGTAAATTTATAGAGGTGCACAACCATCCCCACGATGAGTTTTCGAGCACTTTCATTATTAGAGAGCATAATTGAAGGGCACCGTACAATGACTGTGGGCTTATGCAACCTACTCAAGCCTGCATTTCTGAAACTGTTGTTACTTAAGAAAATCTGTCAGCAAATTTTGAGCTACCTTTGCAAAGAAAGAAGCAAAATGAGGCAGAAGGAAGCACCCCTATGCCTGAAATGTGAAGGAATAATTACTTTGTAGCTCACTTCATTAATAAACAGATTATTACAAAAGTAATTATTTTAGAGATGGCAAGAACCATTAGCTAATACTATGCTGTTGTCTATTGGGACATATAAAAAGTCTTTTTAATTTGTTTTTCAAAAATCACTTACACCCACAAAACTACTTCAGTCAACCAAGTGAACGTAGGTACGGGCAGGCCTTAGTTACCATGGCAAAAACAGCTTTACCTTTTTTATCTTTTTAATTTAATTTATTTATTTCCAGTGAGATTTTCATCCCTCTCCAGAATTCACTGTTGGGGGATGGGGAAAACACCCCAATCCTAGGCTTCTATAAAATATGCGCTGCCTCCCACCCCCACCCTGAGTGAAAGGTACTGGAGTCGCCTTGGAGGGAGGGAGGACCCTGAACGCTGGCTGCACCGATGTTTCTATTGCAAATCCCATTTGAGAAAACCGTGTGGTCGGTGGGTTCTGCACCCGTGGTGGGTTCCCCTGTTGGGGGGCCACAGGCTAATCGCTGATGTGGCCTGCAGGATAGGGCTGGATGCCCTTCCTGTTTATCTCACTCTCTGTGCCCCTTAGGCCCTGTGTCCCTTACATCTGAGAGTTGTTCATTCCTAGGCAAGAGAGGAGCCATTATCCTTCCAGTCAAAATATAGGACAAAGTGTGATCCTAGGTTAGCAGGTCTTCAAATGCCCTCGGGTTCTATCTGTAGAGGTTTGAAGGGCTAAATACTGCTGTCAACTGTAATGAAGGGCAGATACTCAGGAACAAACTCGCAATACACACTCAGCTAATGTTTATTTGTGCATTAAAAAATGTTGAGTTATCATAGAAAAGCTCACAATTATGAAGATAGTGCTTGATGCTTGCTGCGTTTTACAAAGTGAACAAATTCAGAAGAAGACATGGAACAATGGCTTACACCCCAGGCTTCCTTTCTGGGTCTCCCAGGCATTGACTCTACAGACTCACCTACATCCATCTTGTATCAAGATTGATTAGCTTTGCCATATAAATACAGTCACACACAATCAGTTTTTTGTGACTTTTTTTTCACTCAATACAGTATTAGTGTTTGAAAACTCACTCATGTTGCTGCCTTCAATAGCAGTTTGGTTTTTACATTGTCGTATACGGTTCAATAGTGGTGAGGCATCACTGTAATATATGAATACGGTATATTTTGCCTTTCTATTATAGGTGGAACTTGTATCTGTTAGGAATAGTGTTCCTGTGATCAGTGGGCCTACACAGGCATTTCTACTAGAGTAGAATTGCTGAGTCGTGGGAATGCAACAGTCAGCTTCACACAAAGTCAGTTATACCATCATCTCATTGCCCCTTTGATGACTCTATAACTTTCTGGTGATAGCAGTCTTTTTCATCCGTTATATTAATTGTTTGTTTCTTCCTTTTTCTTGATTAAAGTTTTTAGAGATTTGTAAATTTTGTTAGTCTTCAATAATAATTTTTGACTTTATTGATTTTTTTACCTGTCATGTATCTTCACTATTTTCTTTTAAACACATCTTTATTACTTATTTCCTTCTTATGTTTTATTTGGCTTAAATGTTTTTCTAGTTCATTGATAGGTTTTTCTTTTTTTCCTCTTAGAATATGTACTTAAGGCCACACATTTTGCTTTTCAGCGTGATTTAAGCTTTGTTCTACATGTTTTAAGTATGTTGGTTCATTATTATGTAGTTCCAAATGTTTTCTGATTTCCACTGAAATTTCTAATTTTTGATTCATTTTTGAAGCATAGGTTAGTTAGAAGTGTTAAGCAATTTTCAAACATTTGGAGATTTTAAAAGTGTTTCCTATTGATTTCTAGTACTCTTCTAAGAAGACATGCTCTGTAAGATTTCAACCCTTTGAAATTTGCTGGTTTACTTTGTTAGATGTTCCATGCACACTTGAAAAGAATGTGATTCTGCTGTCATTGGGCTCAACATTCTGTGATGTCACTGAGGTCGAGTTTGTTTATCATGTGGCCCGAGTCTTTGTCTTTAATGATTTATTGTCTGAAAGTTTACTATATCAGTTGCTGAAAGATGTATTTGAAATCTTAACTATGGTAATTGATTTGCTTTTCCTTTTAGTCTTGTCAGTGTCTGCTTTGTGTACTTTAGGTTTTGTTTTTGGGTGCATGCAAACTTCAGATTATCAAATCTTCTTGCTGAATTGGCTTTTTCTCATTATGAAATGCGTCTCTTTATCTCTGGGAATACTTCTTGCCTTATAGTCTTGCTTTGTCTGATATCAGTAGGGCTAAGTCAGCTGTCTCTGGGTTAGAGTTTTCATGGAACATTTTTTAGATTCTTTCATTTTTTTTTCTTCCTTTCTTTTTTTCTGTTTGAACTAATGTGTAGCTGCATCTTATTGTTTTGTTTTTTCCAGACTGACTAAACTTTTTATTTTAATTGGAGATGGAATCCACTTAAGCTGCATACATTATTATTTTAGGTGTTGATTCTACATATTGTTGCTTGTTTTATATTTGCTCTATCTTGTTTTTGTTCCCTATTTCTCTTTTGCTGCTTTCTTTAAAAGTGCTTTTCATGATCTCTTTCCTTTACCTATTGGTATGTTAGACATTGTTTTATGATTTGTTTAATGTTATTGTAGCACAGGATTGGCAGGTTTTTTTCTGTAAAGAATTAAATCATCAATATTTTAGGCTTTTGGGACCATATAAAGTCTCCAATTTTCTTCCTCCCTCCTCCCTCTTCTTTTCTATGATTTTTTAAAAATGCACCAACCATTCTTAGCTTCCAACACGTACAGAACAGATTGTGGACCTGATTTGGGCATTAGTGATAGTTTGTTAACATCTACTAGAGATGTGCCATGTCTTGCCAAAATCTAGTCTTCAGTTAATAATTTGATAGTTTTTGGACAATGCATAGACCCTACACAACTTGAATTCCATTTACCCAGTTCTCTTGTACCTGAGCATTGTACTTGTGCATTTCACTTTTCTATGTACCTGAAATTCTATATGACATCATTATTTTTATTGTTTTAGTAGTCTGTAGTTACATAGATTTATTCATATGCCTGCCATTTTTGACACTGTTGTTTCCTGCATCACTGTTCTAATGGTATCATTTTGTCTGAATAACTTCTTATAATGTGTATAAGTTGACAACACATTTTCTTAGTTTTTTCTTAATCTGAAATACTTGCTTTTGTTGTTGAAGATATTTTCATTGGATATAGAATTTTGAACTGGTAGTTATTTCATTTTAACATTGTAGCTTTGCCATTCTATTGTTTTCTGGCTTCTACTGTTCATGTTGAGTAGGTCTTACTGCTGGACCTTAATATAGTCTTTCTAAAATCTCCTCTGGATAGTCAATATTTGTTCTCTGGTCTTTAAGTTTCTAGAGCTTTCCTATAATGTGCCTTAGACAGTTTTTCTCTTTGTTTTTACACATTGGAATTTTGTCTGGGCTCCTTGAATCCTTGAATTGGTGTCATTACTGTTCTTTAGTACCATTCCTGCTGCATTTCCTCTTTTTTACCATGCTGGGATTATAAGTCTGTATTTGTCTGTTCTTTTCATTGTGGTTCATCATTCTCTTCTCTTCCCTCCTCCTCTCTCTTCCTGTATACTTAATATTTTTTCTTCTGCCTCTGTCTGGTTGCTTTTCTTTTTTTCTTCTTTAAAGAGAATAAAACAAAACAAAACAAAGCAAATTGGAATATAACAATGCAAGCAGCACAGTATTTCAAAACAAGACAACATAAATAAACAATGGCTACCGTAATGTCTCTCATTTTCTTTGAAACAGCTCTCCATACCATCTTACACAATAAAATCAAACAAAACAAAACAGAACAAAACCAGTCAAAACAAACAAACCAAAGCATTACAGAACTTCTAAACAAGACAATAGGAAATCAACAATGGCTACCATAATGTCTTTTGCTTTCTTCAAAATAGCTGTTTATACCTTCACACGTAACGAAATCAAACAACAGAAAACAGACTAAAGCAATCAAAACAAAAGAATGAAAACATTACAGGACTTCAAAATAAGGTAACAGGAAATGAACAATGACTACACTAACCTCTCTTGTTTTCTTCAAAATAGCCATTGATACTATCACACATAATAAAATCAAATAAAACACCACAGAATAAAACCAATAAAAACAAAAGAATAAAAGCATTGTAAGACTTCAAAACAAGATGATAGGAAATCAGCAATGGCTACCATAATGTCTTGTTTTTTTCAAAATAGCTATTCATACTATCACACATGATAAAATTAAAAAAACAAAGCAAAACAGAATAAAACCAATTAAACAAAAGAATGAAAGCATTAAAGGACTTCAAAACAAACTAATAGGAAATAAATGGTGGTTACCATTTTCCCTTTTTAGTTTCCGCCCCTATCACTATCATAATATCTACTGTCCTTTTGGATCCCACTAAGTCCTTCAGTTTTTTTATGCTAGGAAGATAACTCAGTGCACTCACCCATATGAGTCCAAACCATTTTACCCATGAGCATGATCTCCAGCTGCATCCAATTACCTACAAGAGCCTCAAGATTATTCTGCTTTATAGCTGGGTAGATTTCCATTGCATGAAAACACCATGTCTTTCTTATCCATTCTGCATTTGTTGGGCAAGTTAGCCTTGCTTTATTCTGGTCTCCTGTTGCGTGGAACAATTTTCTCTCCTTTGATTTTCAGTCTATGATTTCCTTTTGAGTTACATGTATTTCTTGTATAGAGTATATCGATGGATCTTGTTTCTTGATCTACTCTCTCTGAGTTTCATTTTATTGGTGAATTGAGGCCATCTACATTAATGGTTACAACCAGCATACATTGGTTTATCTCTGCCATGCTATCCTCCTGCTGTTGGCCCTCCACTTTTCCCCTTCATTCAACTGCCAGTCTTTGTTTGGCAATCCTCCTCTGCTGCTGTTCCTGGAGCCATGGTTATCTTTATCTCTCTCTAGAATATCCTTCAGCGCTCTCTGTAGGGTTGGTTGGGTGGTCATGAATTCCTTCAGTTGTTCTTTATCATGGAAGTATCTTATTTTTCCATCAATTTTGAAAGATAGTTTTGCAGGGTAGATCAATCTGGGTTGGAAGGTGCTTTCAGGATTTGAAATACTTCACTCTAAACATTTCTTGACTTGATGGTTTGTATTGACAAGTCTGCCATGATTCTGATTGGTTTTCCTTTATAGGTGAGCTGTTTCTTTTTTCTAACAGCTTTTAATATTCTGTTCTTGTGCTGAATTTCTGGGATCTTGATTATTATATGTCTAGATGTAGATTTACTCTGGCTATGGCTTATTGGAGTTCTATATGCCTCGCTTACCTGTATGCTAGAGTCTTTCCCTATGTTTGGGAAGTTTTCTGCTGTTACTTCTGTAAATAGCCTTTTAATTTCATTTGTGTTGATGCTTGCTTCTTCACTGCTACCTATCACTCTTAAATTTTTTTCCTTGGGTCATCTTGCAGCCATTGAATTGTTATTTCCTGGTTCCTTGTTATTTTTAAGAGATCTTTCCTTTCATGATTGCTTGCTGTGATCTTGTCTTCACAGTCTGAAAGTCTATCTTCAGTCTCTTTCAAGTGGTTTTGCCAGCTTTTTGTCAAATTTTTAATTTCCTGGATCTCTCTTTGAATCTGCTTCATGCATTGTAATTCCTTCCTGTATTGTTCATTCAAGGTTTCTATCATTTTCCTATGCTCCTCTTTTTTTATCTCTCTTCTTTAGATATGCTCAGGAGTTCTTTCAATATGTTTTTCATTTCTTCTTTTACCTGAGACATTATTTCTGACCCAATTGTTTTTAGTTTCAAGAAGTTGTTTCTTTACTTCAGTTGCTATCCTCTCAGAGATTTCAGGAGTGTGACTTCCATTTTCTTCCATATCTCCCAGAGTTGTTCTGTATGGGTTGGAGGTCTGAGATTGCCTTTTGCTCCTTCATCTTGGTATTCTCCTGGGTTCCTCCCAACAGACTAGTTGTGGGGTCCCAGGCACTTCCCATGTTGGCTGCCCCCCTGTGGTATAGGGTAATGCGACGGGCACCTGGATTTCTCTGACCACAGGTTCCCAGAGAGGTAGCAGGGCATGGGGTGGGCTTCTTCAGATACATGCAGCTACCCAGGGCTTCTCCAATGGCCAAGTGTGCGTGGTGGTGGGGCTGCTTCTTCTCTTAGCTTGTGCATCTATACCAGGACTCCCCCAATAGCAGCAGGCACACAGTGGTGAGTTTGTCTGATTCTCCTGGTGGGTGCTGGCTGCCTAAAGGAAGCAAGGGTCTCCAATGGTGGCCTACAGGTGCATAGGGCTTATCTGGATGCATCTCCCTGTTCAGCCTGAATGACCACAGGATCAAGCCTTCCAATGGTGGCAGCCAGCAAGTAGAGGTGAATGTGGCTGGGTCTCCCTGCCCATGTTGGCTGCCTGCAGGAAGGAAGCTTTCTGATGGCCTGGCTGTTTCTACTGACTTGATTTCCAGTTTACTAATCCTTTCTTCTGCTGTTAAAGCCCATTTAATTCTCTTTCTTTCTTTCTTTCTTTCTTTCTTTCTTTCTTTCTTTCTTTCTTTCTTTCTTCTTTCTTTCTTGGGGTTAAACCGAAGGCCTCATGCATGTTAGGCTAATGCTTTATCACTGAGCCACACACCTGTGTATTGAATTCTTAAACTTCTTCATTGTCTTTGTCAGTTCCAGAATTCTTTTTAGATTCTAATTCTCCACATTTTCATTTAGTTTTGAAGAAAAATTTATTAATTTTAACAAATCAACTTTATTTCATTTCACGTCTCCTGGCACACTGGCCAATGCTTTCCTGAACACTAGATACTGTGAAAGAGAATGTACTGAGGCTCTGGGTGACATTTTCTTCCTTTACAGAGACCTTTTTTGGTTGCTGTTCCTACTGGGCAGGTGAAGAGGGAGCACATCACCTTGATGTAACCAAAATTGAGATATTTCAAGACTAGGTTTCGGGCTCTGTCAGGAATGGTTTATATTCTGCTTGTCTTTCCTCCTCTTAGTGCCTAATCCTTCCATTGTCTCCACTGAAAAACTGGATTATTTACCAGAGACTCTCTTCCTTAGTGGACCCGGGTGTGTTTTCTCCACATCACTTGGAGTCTGCTCAACATCTGGCTGCCCAACCTTGTGGAAGCTGTTCCTTGCTTGGTTTCTTGGCCACCTGTCTGTCACAGGCAAAGTTCAGGATACAGAAAATCTCCTGAGGAGAAGCCATATGCATAAGGCTTGGCTCAAGTCAAGTCTCTTTCTCCAGGATAAGGGCTCCCTACATTCTGGATGCCTCCATAGCTCTAAACTCCAGTTTTTGTCTGCACAGACCAGCAAGGCTGCTGTGGCTCTGGCCAATGTTTTTGCTCCATCTCAGTGACTCCTCTGGGAACTGGCAGCTGCCCCAGGAGAAGCCGTGAGGGAAATGGTGGGTTTACTCACTGCATTTCACTTCTCTCCAGGATCTTGGCCCCTAATGTCCTGGCTGCCTTTACGACTCTCTGATGACTCCTAACAGCTGTTTTCTGCAATATGTTTAGCTTTTATAGTTGTTCTCTGCAGGACAGTTAACCTGACACAAGCTACTCTGTCATAGACAGAAGGCAAAGTCTCCAGAGATTTATTTTTTAAAGTGGTTTCCAGGACATGTCCTGAGGCCATTGTGATTCTGCTGTATCTCCTGCATCTATGTGAGGCATTCTATTGGGGGTGGGGGAGTGTGGCTGGCAAGGTCTTTTGGTGTCTTCAGAACCATTGAAAATACTTTAGCAAGCTTTGCTGACTAAGATTTGTAAGTAGTAACTACAAATATTTTAAGATTGAGGTATGATCATTGATGGTCAGATGACTTGGTTTACCCTAACAATATAAAAACTCTATGAAATGAAACCTATTGTGTTTCCCTTTCTATTGTCACACACACACACACACACACACACACACACACACACACACACACACTGCAGTTTCAAGCACCAGGTGCACATACAAACACAGACACATCGTCTCTTTTTTCCTGGCACTGTTGATCTGAGGGATATTCTCACTCTGATATTGTACTGCAATATGGCTGTTGTCAAACCTCTTCCAATTCCTGGCCCTCAGTATCCTCCTGGGAAATAGGAGTAGGAAAGGTGAGGGAGGAAAGACCAGGCAAGCTCCCGGGGTCTTTCCACCTCCAAGGCCACTCTGTCTTCTCTAACTTGGATGGGATGTCCGATACTATAACCTGCTCTGAGTGGTGGGTCTTTATCTGGGACTGAGGGATTTGTTCTCCGAAGTCAGCCAGCAGTGTGGTTGTGCATTCAGTTGTCAGTGGGGCTAACAGCACCAGACTGAGCCATCATCTGTGCATGGGCAGGGGTCTTGTGCGGTGTGCCTCATGGGATGCCGCACCCCACTGTGGACGCTGCACCCCACTGTGAGCTCTTCACATTGTGCCTGCCCCCACCACCATTCAGTCAGTGCAGATGGGAATTTAAAATCCAGTGGTGGCTACTTCTCAAGCTTGTCCAAACTATCTTAGTCATTTTTTTTTCATTGCTGAGACAAAATGCCTGATACCCAAAGTTAAACCTGGAAAGGTTTATTTTGTAGAGGTTTCGGTCCATAGCTAGCTGGCTCTAAGTCAGAGTGGCATGGCAGAGTGCACCACAGAGGAGACCCAGTCCATGGCAGGCAGAAGGCAGCAAACTATTAGCGACTGTAGTAGTCTCTTCCTGTCCCCTTTATAGTCTATGTAGGATACTGGCGGTGCTAAACCAATCAGTGGAGTAATTTTGTAACCACACACCCTTAGTCCCAACACCCCACACTCTAGATACAGCTACTTCTGAAAATGCCCCACCTATGACTGCGTGAGGCTTTGCGGGGACATCTAGACACCAGCCACAATACAATCCTCCTCCCGATGTTCCTGAATACACTGTCCTCATCAGAAATACTTGAAAATCACTGACATTTCCTTTGCTCAAGTTCCAGTCTTGCTTCTGAATTAGAAGCAAGACTGCTCTGTGCAGTCCCCTACCTGGCCTGTCCCCTGCTGAGCCTGTTCTCTCCCTTGCCTTGCTCAGCTTTGTGTCACAGATGTGGCTAGGGTATTTCTCCAGACTCATCTCTCAGTTGGCTATTTGGGTTTGGACAACAAAAGGCACTAGAAAGAGACAGAGAGCGAGGAGGAAGAACTCAGGCCACTTCCATCCCTTCCGCTTTGCCTTGGACGAGTCCTTGGCAAAGCTGCAATTTCCTCTGCCACAGCTCCTCTGGGATGGACTAGCTACAGTTTGGGTATCTGCTTGATACTCAAGGTGACCCCAACCTTGACTTGGGCAACTCTGTGGTTTTCCTGTGCCTCTCTGACCAAAGTGTGGCAGTTGCTTTCTACTGTACCCTTCTCTAGACCACTGGGCACCCCTGCCCCCTCTGCCTAGCTCCTTTACCATGTGCAGTGCCCAGAAGCAGTATTTGGTACCCTCTGCTGGAGTATCTGGAAGACTTCTGTTTTCTGGTTTAGAGCATGACCAATTTGGTTGCTAAGCACAGTTCTTCTAATAATGCCTTTTATTTTCATACAGATGTAATTTAAGCAACCTTGAAACCCATTTGACTCTTTCTTTTATCACGTCTCAAGGTAAGACAGCGTTATTCCTTCATTCAAAATACTTACTGAGACTGATCAGTACCTTAGCCAAGTACTCAGTTATCTAGTGCATACCACCTATCACGTCTCAAGGTAAGATCTCTCACGTCTCAGTGTTATTCCTTCATTCAAAATACTTACTGAGACTGATCAGTACCTTAGCCAAGTACTCAGTTATCTAGTACATACCACCCTGATCACTTGAAATGTTCAATGAAAGTCCTGAATTACTGACTTTGTAGGGTGAAATGAGTTGTTAGTAGATAAAGAGATAAGATACCCAGGAAACAAACTCTCATCAAGGGTTTGTTTTTAAAAGCCATTTCCAGGATAGCAAACTTTAGCGCTGCTGTGAAGCAGGTGGGAAAGGCAAACCCTGGTAATAGGACAAAAAGGGCTGAAGTCCCAAGTTTAGGCAGACACGTTTGCTGGTGGAAGCACCCACTCACCAGATTTGAGTGACACCTTTCGCAGGTTCTGTGGCAGCCAGTTCAGAAATGGGGATCTGTGATTAAGCAAAGTGGGGAGTCTTCTCCCTTCTCTGTTTGCCAAAGTGTCACTGCCTCCAGGAAAGGCCTGCTGACTGCTAGTTTGGGTCCGAGCTTCCTGTTATATGTCTTTACTTTCCCTGTCATTGTTGTGATCACTGCTATCCCCTCTCCCCATTCTAACATTTTTCAAGCACCCATTGTATTCCAGACATTAGCTCCTATGGCAGAGTCTGGGGAGCAACTCAAGCCCAAGGATCATTTAATTTTTCTATGTCATTTAACACCAAAATTTCCAGTGATTTCTAGAGGTAGAGAAATGTGTGTGTGTGTGTGTGTGTGTGTGAAATTGCACATGCCACATTATTTTAAGTTTTGGTGATTTTAAATCAAACTAGCCTGAATATGATTAATTGTGTTGTAATCCAGTGCAAGCTGGGGTGCTATGATTTAAATACAAAGTGTCCCCCAAAGACTCAGGTACCGAGGCTCAGGTACTATGAGGCTCAGAGGCAGAGCTTGGAGAGGTGGCTGGTGCATGAGGGTGCTGAGTGCATCCCTGATCAATCCATTGGTGAGTTCAGGGCTCTTTGGGCTGATTGGGAGGTGCAGCCTAATTGGAGGAAGTAGATCCCTGAGGCGGGCTTAGGGGGAGCTTTGAAGGGTACACTGTGTCCTCTCCCCTTGCTCACTGGCTCTTTCCCTCTCTCTCTGCTTCCTGGATGCCCTGACTCCAGTGTCTTCCTCCACTGTGACCTTCCCCACGATGCTCTGTCTTGCCACAGGCCTATGGCAATGGCACCATCTGACCATGGATTAAAACCTCGGAAACTGTGAGTCAAAACAAATCATTTCAGTTGTTTTCCTCAGTATTATGGGGAGGATAAGGTAAAAACATTGGGAATTCTATCTGAGTTCATGGCATGATCAATGAACATTTAAATTTTCATTATAGTAAATTACACATTGCTATTGATCCTCCCTCAGAATCCTCCCCCTCGTTCCAAATGCATATATCCCATCATTCTTGCTGCTTTCTGAAGCAGTCCTGGAAGCCTTACTTTGTGTGTGTCTTTAGTTGCAGTGTTGTATCTGCCCTAATGTCCCAAATCAATTCAAAATGTTTACCCTTGACGTTCATTTTGACTGCGGGGAAGAACCAGAAGTCGCACAGTACCCTGTCTAGTGGATAACATGGATGAGGACACAGTGCAACATTTTTATTTGATAGAAATTGCTGTAAATGGTTCATCAATGAAGTATGATAAAAATTTTCCCATTTAAGGTTTAAGTGAGAAAAATTATTACAATAAAAGACATCTTGCCATTGATCCCCTTCAAAATACTCAGAATATTCTCTTTATTTTGAACACACATCCTACCGACCTTAGTGATGTCTTTTACTGTCATATTTTTTAACTTAAACATTGTATATTTTGGTCACACATTATATGATGGCTGTAGCCAGAGTTATCCATTTCCACCCTCGAAGCCGCAGGTGGTACATCTTCTGCTGCAGTCCTGGTTCCTCTGAACCCTTCTTCTACCACCCTCTTACCCTCCCTGCCAGCCCACACTCTGGTTCTTCTGGTAGCTGTTTCCCCTCTTTGGCTTCAGATTTAAATGAATCATTTATTTATATTTTATTCAGAATTTTAATCATTCTACAAACAGTATTCTAATAGCATTAAACAATTGCAGAATCTAATAAAGGCCAGACTTAACCTCATTGGAATCTCATTAAGAGTACAGCTGATCTTTTTTGCTAAATTGTTGCAGATTATTTTGTCTGCTTTTGTTGTGTTTGCATTGCTCAAGAGAGGAAGGGGATTGATGGGGTCATAGGGTGTAGACTCACATGTTCTAAATTTCTAAAATCTGGTCTCCTGAATTTTCAGATGAAGAAACTGAAGCTCAAAGAAAGGAGGACAGGTATTCAAAGTCACACATTATGTTGTGGCAGCTAAGGACCAAAACTTTGACCTCCTTCACCTCAGCCCTGCTTGTTCCTTAAGGTATCTGGGATGTGGATACTCAGACTGCTTTATGGATTTCAAATAGTGTACCTTCAATGAGCAAGCACTCAGGTGACCTGCTGAGCACTCCTTCACCCAGTGTCTGGATTGAGAGATGTAGAAATGGGTGTAGAAAAAGTGGGTGCTGCCCTCCCGCAAACTCCAGAGACAAGGTTCGCCCACCAGTGATGAGACACACCCTCCTGAAGTGCTTGCCTTGGTTCTGACACTACACACACCCAGGCTTTCTCAAAACAGTGCAGTGGCAACTCTTCCAGTTCTGTTTGCTTCCACCAGCAGGCCTGAGCAAAGGCCTTCGGAACCCAGTCCCCCAGCACAGGCACCAACTTGCAGTCCACTATGAGGAACAGCACCCTCAGGAGAAGGACTCCTTTGCTACCACTGAGAAGTTCACAGTCAAAGGAACAGAGTCAGAGAAGGAGAAAAAAAGCCCAACCATGAAGCCTTTTCTTTATGATTTATCAACACACATGCTGGCATCTCTCTCTTTCTCTCAGGAAAGAAAAACCACTGCTAATATTAGTAATTATGCCAGCCTTTGCATAGCACTTTGCAGTTTACAATGTGCTTTTGAATCTATTATCTTTCCTCGTGTGTGTGGTGGGAGACGAGGAAGTGGGAGAACAAAGTGGGCTGGCTTTTTTGAGGAATTGGCAGGTGCTGAAGTTAGCCTTGCTGAGTGTGTCCCACGGAAGACAATGCTTGGGTCGCTGTCTTTTCCTGACACCCTTAGCCAGCCCCTCCGGGCCATGACATGGCAGTCCACACTGGTTTTCCTGCCTGGAACTTCATTTCTCCTTGAGTTGAACCTATGGCTGTGTCAGCTACTGAGCTAAAGGCTGGACCCTGTCTTTATGCCCGTAGTTGCTGCCAGAATCCTTCCACAGAGCTGGACCCCGGCTGGAGGGAAGCCGTTGCCATCAAATGGTCTTTGCAAAGGGCCGCAATGCTGAGGCTCCCGCTGCTGCCCATGCCCGTTTCTAACAGCCCCTCTAGACAACTGCAGGTGGTGGAGGAGCTGACGACATTGAGCAGCAAATACTAGTGTGTGCAGGAAAATAAAATTTAAACGTTTTTCCAGAACTGGTTTGGTCTTGGGTTTTTGCTGATGGTAGGAAAAATAGCAGTGACCACAAAGACATAAATACCACCTCTGCTCCACCCACTACCAAAACCTATTTTTTAGTCTTGACAGTGGAAGGTAGCCTGGTTTCCTCTTGTTTAAAACAGTCCCTACCCCCACCCCAGCCCCCAGCAGGTAATAAAGCTATGAAAAGTCATACTTGCCTTTGATTCTGTGTCACTCCCCAAGTAAGACCTTACCCTCCCTGACGTCTGCACCCCATGGGATCTCTGGACTCCAGATGTGTTTTGTGACTCTGCACTTTGATGGTCTTACAGGCTCCATGGCCTGTGCCTGTCCCCACTTGTCCCCAGCATGGCTCTGTCTTCATGAATTGCACTGCCAGTGAGAACTTGTGGTTTGTTTTCTTGGCCAGTGATCCCGGGGCTTGGTGTTAGGCTACCCCTGGATTCCTGCTGGCACTCAGGACAGGAGATTAGCAGGCCATGGTGTCTTGGTCACCTAGAAAATGCCCTACGCCATTTCCAGCTTATCTTTGTACCATATTGGATGCTTTGCTCCCCAAACGAGCACTCTGGCTTTTCTGAGAGATGCCTGGGAAGCCGGGAATTCTCTCTTTCCAACTCATCGGCCGAACAATCCTTTTCTTTCCCACCCCTGGCGGGTATAACCACTAGAGAAAGGTGGAAATTTGTATCTGACCTCTTTACCTGATTTGTTTCCCTCCCTTGTCTCCTCTACTAGCAACAGAATAGTTTACTTTTGTTCTTTCAGTCAGTTGTGAGCACATTTAGGTCACATCATGCTTTCATGCCCCATGACCTTCTTTGATGGCTTCTTCTGCCTTCAGTGGTGCCATGGTTTAAGTCAGTGGCCCCCAAACCTCATGAATTATGGACTCGACCAAATCTAGCGTTTGTGATTGGTTCATTGTCTAGCGCTCAGATTGGTGGTGTGAGTGCTACACCCACCCAGGGGTGGAGCCAGGATATGACGTAAGGGTGGGAAAAAGGCGTGTCTCTCTCTTTCCGGTTCTTGCCTTGCCCTTTGCAGCTGCTATGAACAATGGGCCCACCATGCCATGCTGCCTTGGAGCCAACTGAGTATGGACTGAAACCTCCAAGCACTGTAAGAAGTAAACCTTTCCTTCTTTCATGTTGGGCGTCAGGTATTTTTTCTCAGCAACAACCAGCAAAGAGTAACCAAGACAAGTGGACAACAAGCTTTTTAGACTATCTGGGCTGAAGGGATGCTGGGAAGAGAGAAAAGAAAACCACCTGGATTAATGAAATGAAATTTCTGAAGTGTAATGCCTCATTTCTGCCTCACCTCCCACACAGTGGCAGTGTGTGTCCACAAGCTCCCAGCACATGTGGATCCAGTCGCTTCCGCTCAGTGCAGTCCCCGCATCCCTGCCCAGCCTCACTGAGCCTTCTCTGCTTACATGTCCACAGCTGCTCCCGGAGCCCAGCCTCGGGGCTGACTCCAAGCCTCCAAGCCTCAGCCTCCACGAATGGGCCCTGCCCGCTTCATACAGAAATGTTTGCCAGAAGTCGGGCTGCTGTGTGTTCCAAACAGAATTTAGCAAGTGGGTAAGTCTTCAGATTTACTATCTTAATTTCCCAGTGTCTCTTCACATACAGGCAGAAAGGAAACCCTAATCCCAGATGGTAAGATGTTTTAAAGTAAAATAACAAGTTTTTGTTGTTGTGGTGGTTAATTTTGGGCCAAACCTTCAGTGATTAGACCAAGAGGTGATCTTTGTCCTGTGATTCATGCTCTCTGGGTGGTCCTTTAAGATAGGTATAAATAGTGGGTGGCATAAGTGCCATGGCTTTATAAGAGTCCGTTGTCAGGGGTGACTGGATTTGGGGATGGATGAGGGGCTTGTGTTTTTTTTGGGACAGAAATGCATGTGTTAGGCTGTCCCCAACCCCAGTGTCTGTGCTGGAAGCTTGGCACAGGGGCCACAGGGGCTCTAACAAATTGCAGTGGAGTTTAGAGCAGCTGGTCTGCTAGACAGCTCCTGAGTTAGAGGAAGGAATGTGGGATCAGGATGGAGCTTGGTCTGGCCTGCTGAGGAGGTACTAGGGGATGAAAAGTTGCAGGCGCACAGCTCGCAGTGAACTTCAGCCCTACCAGAGAGCAGAGACCTTTGCCCTTCTTTTTCCCTCCTCTTGTTCTCCTTTCATTCCTGGTCTCCCTACTGCTCCCCAAACACTCCTGGCTTCCTCCCAGGGAGCTGCTCCCAGGTTCCTTCCTGATGCCGGGCTCCCGGCCCCACCTCAGTGAGAGTCCTCCCGAGTCCTCTCCACAGGTGCTCGCCTCTCTGTGGTTGCCCTTGCTTCCCCGGAGTAGGCCCGTTTCTCCTCTCCTGGGTTGGCCCGGCTAATGTGGAAATGTTAGGCCCTCAGCAGGCACAGGTTGGCTCTGCTACTCCCTTGTGTGGGTCCTTGCTCTTTAATTTTCTTGAGACGAGTCCTAGGTGTCCGTCGATTTTCCATTGTCATGTCATTCACCTTGCGTCCTTGGTCCATCATTGCAATCAATAGCTGACGACTGCATGATGGATGACATCTTTCTTTCCTTCCAAAAGTAAAACCCAGCCAACGCTAGTTCGTTTATATCTGAATCACTCTCATCATTTAGAAACGGTTGGACAAAGCTGACTAAGAACAGAACCTGGCTAATTCCTCCTCTCCTCCTTCCCTGCGCCTCCTACCCACCCCTCCTTCCATGCAGAGTTTGATGGCTGAGAGAAGAGGCTGAGTACCCCATTCAGAAACAACAGTGGCACACTGTCTCTAGCTATGGAATGGACTCTCAACAAATCTGTCATTTTCACCCAGGTTTTCTGGTAAATTCAGGGAAAGAAGGTGATCACATCCCAGCAACATGGCAATATACTGTACCGCCTTTCTCTAACAGACCCAGAGACAGCTTTTTAGTTAATTACCATTTCTCAGAAGAATAAAATTTTAGGATTTTTTTCTGTAGAGTTTTGGGGACAAAACAAGCCTCTCCCATTGGCAGATTGAAGATGATGATGACGATGATGATGGGGAGGAGGAGGAGGAGGAGGAGGAGAAAGAGGTGGAGATATAGATGGTGAAAACTGGCTGGGATTTCTTTCTTGGGCACATGAAACTTCAGCCTCTTGTTTTCTCATAGTCTCTAGAGGGTCACGCAAATCTGCACTGCTGGTTGATAATGGTTGTGTCCGAACAACTTTCTTGTTGCCACGGCAACCTGTGGATATGGACTCTAACTGCTTGAGAGGAACACGTTTTCCTGGGTTGGGGCCTATCCTACTTGCTCTCTGGTGTCAGACTGGCCAAGTCTCCTTCTGTGCTACTCTGGCCAGGAGATACGAATGTTTTGTGTGTCAGGATGGGCACAAGTTGAAGCAAAACCATGAATGGCTAGAGAAAGAGTAGTGCAAACTGTCTAATTAAATGGCACCAAACATCCAGACGTATCTGGGAAATTTCCCCTACGTGGACAGAGCTGACCTACTGTTTTGTTACCTGGAGGCACACGTGCAGAGTAAAGCTCCAGAGACTTGAAAGATCTCGCCTTGGAATCCTATCCATACTGAGGCCTGTCCATGCCACCTCTGTTCTGACAGTCCCCAGTTTGCCTCTCCACGAGGGCCTCATTGCACTGTGGCCTGGTTGGCACCTCTGTGTGGGGGTTGCACAAGCATCTTAAACCAAACATGTGTCTAACAGAGCCCAGGATATTTCCCTAAATCCTTCCCCCTTTATTCTTTTCACTTCAGTAGATGGCATTAGCGTTTAACTGGTCCCACAAATCAAAATCTAGAAGTTACCTGGATTCTTTCCTTTTCTTTTGGCGTTCTCCTTGCCACACAACCAGTTCATCAACTGGTGCTGTCGATTTTACTTGCAGGATGTGTAACACATCTGCTCACTTTGTCCCAGCTTGCTTCCTATTGCTCTTGGCTTTGATGGGTGTCCTTTGGGAACACCGTGGGATCCTTCTGGCAGGGTCATCGGCTTCATCTCTCATTCCCTGATTCATCGTCCATACCGTCTTCTTAAACTGAAATTGGGCCCCATTAGTCTCCTTGCCAAAATGTGTCACGGACCCAACTGCTCTTAGAATCAAGTCTGAGCCCTTTCTTTTGATCCCTATGGCTTCCAATTAGCTCTGTGACTCCATCTTTTGTCTCTTCCCTCAGTAGCTTTCCCCTGTTTCTGGCCACACTAGGCTCTTTCTCCACATGAAGCCCTTGCTTACACCATTCTCCCTACCATAACACCACCTTCCCTCTGACCACACGGTTGGACCCTTTAATGTAGGGTTTTAGCTTCAGAGTCAGTGCTAAGTGAAGAGTCCTCCGTTCCTCCTGAGAGTGTGTTCTCTGCCTACTTGGATGTTCTCCATCATGGTTTCCTCTTAGTTTTACTCACAATGCCCAATGTTTCAGAATCACTTAGTTGTCTGCTTATGTGCGGCCTGGCTTTCTGCCTGTGCCATGAGTTCTGTGAGTGCAAGGCCATGTCCGTCTTGGTCACCATGATATCCCCAGGCCTGCCAGGGTCCTGGGACCATTGTGTTTAATTGGTGCTAAATGTGTATTGCATCGACACTGGAGACTTACAGAATGAGGCTAGTCATACTTTCAGTTTACCATGTGGGGCTAAAAGGGATCATGGTGTAAAGTTCTGTGTAGAGACCAATGCCAGTGATGTTAGTGGTTAACTAACTATGGGGGAAGAAACATGCACTAGTGGAGGGAAAGGCACTAGCCTTGATTAAAAACAAAAAAGGATCTCTGCTGTCCTAACTTTAGGTGAATTTCCAGTCTAACAAGGGTGACAATGGGGCAACTTTACAATATAAGGGATGATCAAATACAGTGAATGTTTAAACATTATATTATTGTAAAGGCCCCATTGTCATTAACCCTCTTCAATATTTTTCTCCTTGCTTTAAATACACTTGTCCCATTGCTCTTGCTAATTTCTGAAGCAGTTCTGCAGCTCCTCCTTTGTGAGTGTCTTTACAGGGTGATGAAAAATGTGAAAGCTTGTCTAGTGCCATCCAGTGGAAAAGCAGTGTTGTAAACACTTGGTGCATCCTCACCCACCTGATTCGCCAGATCTGACACCATGTGACTTCTGGCTCCTCCCCGAAGTCAAAATGATCATGGAAGCCAAACGTTCTCAGTCAGTTCAGGACATCCAGGAAGCCACAACACAACTGAAGACACTCATGAGAGAGGACCTCCAGAAGTGCCTCAGAAAGTAACAGGAATGGTGTACCCAGTGTGTTCCAAGTGAGGGAGAGTATTTCCTTTTTCTTCCCAAATCTATTTTATTTCAAAGAGAAAGAAAAAGCCGGATTTCAAAAGACAACAACCAGCAGACAACAGTAGTACCTACACTGCATACATTGTGCATTACCACCCCCAAATCAGTCACCCACAACGTAAGACATCTGCATTCAGTTGTCCTAACAGTACCAGCACAAACCTTTCTCTCCAGTTAACACAGAGAAATCACTAATGTAACTATCTTAACTGTTATATATATATATATACATATATTTTTTCAATAAAATGAGATCCCAGTTGTTGATTCTTTGATTCTCACACTAGAGAGATAATATGATATTTACACATGCATATCTGATTTATTTCACTTATGAGTATGGACTCAAGTTGCATTCATTTACCTATAAAAGTCTCAAGTTTGTTCTTATTTATGACTGAGTAGTACTCCACTGTATAAAAGTACCACATCTTTTTTTAATCCATTTCTCAGTGGATGGGCATTTAGGGTGTTTCTGAGCTCTACTTATTACAAATTGTGCTGGTATAAATATGAGTACACATATATTGTTGTGGTTGGATGTTTTTAATCTTTCTGGAAAGATATCCAGAAGGGAAATAGCTGGATCAAATGGGACCTCCAATCTTAGTTTTCTGAGGAATCTCCACACTGATTTTCACAGTGGCTGCATCAGTCTACACTCCCACCAACAGTAGAGAAAGGTTCCTTTTCCCCCACAGCCCCTCCAGCACTTATTATTGCTTGATTTCTTGATAGTAGCCATTTTTTCTGGGGTGAGGTGGAATCTCAGTGTTGCTTTACTTTGCATCTCTCGAATGACCAGTGCTGTTGAACATTTTTTTCACATATTTATTGGATGTTTATTTTTCTATCTGAGAAGTGTGTATTCATCTCATATGCCCATTTTTGGATTGGATTTTTAAATCTTGGAGGACTACTGACTTTTTTTTGGAGTTCTTTATATGTTCTTGATAGTAATCTTTACTATCAAGGGACAGTGAGGGACAGTTGGCAAACATTTTCTCCCACATTGTGGATTGTCTCTTCACTCTGTTGGTGGTTTCTCTTGCTATGCAAAATTTTTTCAATAAAATGAGATCCCAGTTGTTGATTCTTTGACAGTTCCTTTGCAATCAGAATTTTGTTCATGAAGTCTTTGCCTACACCAATGTCTTTGAGAGTTTTACCTACTCTATCTTCCAGAAGATTTAATGTTTCTGTTTTAATATTTAGATCTTTGATCAATTTCAAATTTATTTTAGTGCATGGTGAAAGATATGGGTCCAACTTTAACCTTTGATATATGCAGAGCCAGTTTTTCCAGCACTATTTGTTAAAGGGGCTATCTTTCTTCCAATTAATGTGTTTGGCACCTTTGTCAAAGATAAGGTGGTTTAGTGTGTCTGGAGTTGTTTCTGCATTTTCTAATCTGTTCCACTGATATTTGGGTCTGCTTTTTGCCAGTACCATCCTGTTTTTAGCACACAGTAACTTTATAGTATAATTTTAAGGTGAGGCTTGTGATGTCTCTGTCTTGTCTTTGTTGCTCAGTACTGCCTTGGCTATTCTAAGTCTCTTCTGGTTCTAGATGAATTTTAAGATTGCTTTCCCTAATTCTGTGAGATATGCTTTTGGAATTTTGATTGGGATTGCATTGAATCTGTATAACAGTTTTGGAAGTATGGCCATTTTCACTATATTGGTTCTTCCTACCTAAGAGCATGAGATATCTCTCCATTTTCTAATACCCTATTCACACTCTTTTTTCAGAGTATTGTAGTTTTTAATGTAGAGGTCTTTTACATCATTTGTTAGATTGACTCCTGGGTATCACTTTTTTGGATGCTATTGTGAAAGATGCTGTTTCCCTGATTTCTTTCTCAGTGTGCTTGTTATTCATGTGTAAGAAGGTTATTGGTTTTTGAGTGTTGACTTTGTATCCAGCTATGCTACTGAGTTGGTTTATTAAATCTACTGGTTTTTGGAGTCTTCAATGAAGAGTATCATGTCATCTGCAAATAATGATAGTTTAACTTCTTTTCCTATCTTTATTCTTTTTATTTTTTTCTCATCTAATTAATTGCTCCAGCTAAAATTTCCAGGGCTACATTGAATAAGAGTAGAGACAGTGTACATCCTTGTCTTGTTACTGATTTGAGAGTGAAAGCTGTCAGTTTTTGTCCATTTAATATGATATGGCTGTTAGTCTGTCACAAGTGGCTTTTATGGGTTTGAGATAAAGACCATCTATTCCATCTAATTTGGTCATGAATGGGTTCTGGACTTTGTCAAAAGCTTTTTCTACATCTATTGAGACGATCATATTAGTTTTGTCCCTGGCTCTGTTAATGTGGTGTATTACATTTATGAATTTATGTATGTTGAACCATTCCTGCATCCCAGGGAAGAATATCCTACTTGGTTATGGTATAATCTTCTTGATGATTTGGGGTATTCTGTTTGCCAGTATCTTTTTGAGGATTTTTGCATCTATGTTCATTAGGGAGATTGATCTGTAGTTCTCTTTCTTAGTTGGGTCCTTAATCTGGTTTTGGTATCAGAGTAGTGCTTGCTTACAGGAATGAATTTGTAAGTACTGCTTCCCTTTCAATTTCATTAAAGAGTTTGAGAAGTAGTGGTCTTAGGTCTTCTCTAAATTTCTTATACAATTCAGCAGTGAATCCAACAGGGCCTGGACTTTTTTTTGTTGATAGGTTTTTAATTACATCTTCAATTTCATTCATTGATATTGGTTTACTTAGGATTTTTATAGTTTCTTGATTCAGTTTGGGTTCATATGTATCTAGGAATCTGTCCATTTTGTCAGCATTTTTCATCTTATTAGAATACGAGTTTTCAAAGTAGGTATAGATACCCTTCCAAATTTCTTCAAGGTCTGTTGTGATTTTACCCTTTTCATTCCTAATTGCATGGATTTGAGTCTTTTCTTTATTTTTTTTGATAAGGTTGGCTAAGGTTTGTCAGTTTTATTTAATCTTTTAAAGAACCAACTCTTTGATTCATTGATTCTTTGTATTGTTTTTCTAGTCTCTAGTGTGTTAATTTCTGCTCTGATCTTTATAATTTCTTCCCTCATATGAGATTTTGGCTTAGCCTGCTCTTCTTTTTATAAAAGCTTGAGGTTCATCATTAAGTTGTTTATATGTGCTTGCTCTGTTTTCCTGATATGGGTGTTTACTGCTATACATTTCCCTCTTAAGCCTGCTTTCATTGTGTGCCATAAGTTCTGGTATGTTGTACTGTCATTATCATTCCATTGTAAAAATTGTTTAATTTCTTCTTTAATTTCATTTGTGACCCATTGGTGGTTCAGTAGTGTGCTATTTAATTTCTGTGTGTTTATGAAGTTCTTGTGGTTTCTTTGCCATGAGTTTCCAATTTCATTGCACTGTGGTCTGATTGTTAGCATGGGGCAATTGGAGTTCATTTGCATTTACTTAAACATGTTCTATGGGCCAGTATGTGGTTTACTTTGGAGCATATCCCATGTGCAGCAGAGAAAAATGTGTATTCCTATGTCATGTGGTGGAACATTCTATGGACATTTCTTAAGTCCATTTGTTAAAAAATCTGGTCCATTTCTAATATTTCATCATTAATTTTTTGTCTGTTGATCTGTCCTTTTATGATAGTGGGGCATTGAGATCTCCCAGTACAATTGTAATAGGGCTTATTTGATTTTTTCATGTACATTAGTATTTGTTTTATATAGTTGGGTAGACTTATATTTGTTGCATATATATATATATATATATGATTATCTCTTCCTCCTAGATTATTCCCTTTACAAGGGTATAGTGACCTTCTTTATTTCTCTTAATTAGTCTTGGCTGGAAATTCACTTTGTCTGCCAATAGAATGACTACCCCTGGTTTTTTTTTGGATTCCT
Organism: Dolichotis patagonum; assembly: GCA_004027295.1. Classification (NCBI taxonomy): domain Eukaryota; kingdom Metazoa; phylum Chordata; class Mammalia; order Rodentia; family Caviidae; genus Dolichotis; species Dolichotis patagonum. Next base: position 112,345 of record PVJX010000867.1, read on the forward strand.
GTTGCATGAAGTATTGTTTTCCATCCTTTGATTTTCACTTTTGAATTTAATGTGTCTCTTATAGGCAGCATATTGTTGGATCTTGATTCTTGATCCATTTTGACAGTCTGCATCTTTTGATTAGTGAATTAAGACCATTAACATTGATGGTTATAACTGATATGTATTGAGTTATCCTTGTCATGTTATTTTCTTGTTGTTGATCCCTCCTTTTGCCCACTCCCTCTATTTGCCTTGCTGGTGGATTCCTTCTGTTGGGGTTCATGAAGCTGTAGTCCTTTTTATCTCTTTCTAGAATGTCCTTCAGAACATTTTCGGGTGCTAGTTTGATGGTTATAAATTTCCTCAGATGTTCTTTGTCACAAAAGTATCTTATTTCTCCATCAATTTTGAATGATAGTTTTGTGGGGTACATCAATCTGGATTGAAAGCTGTTTTCCTTTATTTTTAATTTTTTTTTATTTAGAGAAAAAAAGAAAAACAAAAAAGGGTAAAAATAACACAGAATTTCAAAAAAAAACAGTAAGAAGTCACTAGTTGATAAATTACATATTGTTATCTTAAAAGTAGTTGTTCAAGTTACAAAATCAAAGCATAAAAAGTGGACAATTAAACAATGACAGTACAAACCACTCTCTTTGATAAATTAACAAATTAGTATGATTATCTATCTCACAACTAAAAAATTGCTGTTTCCCTTTAGAACTTGGACTGTTTCACTCCAAGCTCTCCTTGACTTGAGAGTTTGTGCTGGGAAGTCAGCTATAATTCTGATGGGCTTTCCTTTACAGGTGATTTATTTCTTTTCTCTAGTAACTTTTAAGATTGTATTCTTGTGTTGAATTTCTGGAATCTTGACCATGATTTGCCTGAATGTAGAATATTTTTTATTGTAGCTAATTGGATTTCTATATGCCTTGTTTATCAGTATGTCAATATTTTTTCTTTACCAGGAAAGTTTTTTTGCCATGATGTTTCTGAACACTTTTTAAATATGATTTGTGGTATCTTCTGCTTGTTCATTGACTCCAATCAATCTTAAGTTATTCTTCTTTGCCTCATCTAGCAGCTGCTAGAGTGATTTATCATGGTCCCTTGTTATTTTTGAGAAATCTTTCTTTTCCTGGTTGCTAACTGCAAGCCTGTCTGCAATAACTGAGATCCTGTCCTCACGTTGGCCTAATCTGCTTTGAGTATTTTCAGTGGAGTTTTTATTCTCCTGGATATCTGCTTGAATCTGCTGTATGAATTCCATTTCGTTTGCATGCTGGGATTTCACAATTTTCTTAAGCTCACCTATTTTTTCATCTGTGTCCGATCTAATGTCACTAAGTATGGTCTTTAGCTGAGAGAATGTTTCTGATTTCATTTTTTTTCTCCAGAGACTCATTTAATTGCTTTGTTGTTACCACTTCAGGGAGGTCAGGTGGGAGGCTTCGGATTGCCCTTCCTCATCACCCCCTGGATTTGCCTTTGGTGAACTTGATGTCTGGGGTTGCATTTTGTGTAAGTGTCTTTTCATCTTTTCTTTCATTTTTTAGTTTAATTCCTGGGGTAATGCATGTAAATTATATGTGGTGGGTTGCTTTATTGCTAATATTTAGGATCCCTAGGTGATGATTACTTCTTTGAGGGTATCTTTCAGGTGTAGCTGGCTTTTGGGTTGGAGTCTTCTTGAAAATCTTACCTCTTCCGGTTGCTGGGGATGAGAAATTGTGGCTTGTTTGGTCTGGTCCCTTGTTCTTCAACACACAGTACTTTCTGTGACCCTTAGTCAATCTCAGTAATGGAATACCAAGACCAACAGCTATTTAGAACAATTATGTCAATTTTGTCTGTAGTGGTGACAGTAGCATTCAACACATCTAGAGAATGACAAACTGAGCTAACTCTTAATTTGCCACTTTTGACCATATGAACTAGATTTGTGGTTATATATCAAAATATAAAACAAAACAGAAAATTATATGCAGTATACAAGTCAGTTTTGCCCTCAGGGGTTAAAATTTAAAATGGATTAAGGAGAAAATGGAGAAGTGTAAGAAGAGGAACAGATTCGAAGTAAGGTTGGAGAACAAAGGGGAATCATTCCAACTTTGAGAAACTGGTCAGAGACTGAAGGAAAAGAGAGATAGAAGAGATAAAAAGAAGAACAGAACAGAATCACAGCTACAAAGAGGCTAGGAACCATGTTCACAATCTTAAAAAAACAAGATCAAACAATGAAGGAGAAAGAGAAAAAAAAAGAGAAGCAAGGAAAAAACAAGTCTATTTCCAGGTTTCACTAGTAGACAACTTGGTTTCACTAGTAGACAACTTGTGGAGACAGCGTCCCAATTCATGTGGAGCAGTTTCTGGGGGTCTGAGCCCAGCTGGAAGCTGCTAGATGGAGCCAGCAATAGCTCTGGGTTCTGAGATCAGCTGGCCCATCTCCATGATGGCTCCTGGTTAACTGCTGTCTCCTGCAGGAAGACTAAGTCCTCTGCACTCACCACCAGTTGGTGCCATCCCTCACGCCTGCTGCTCCCCTCCACTGCCACATCTCTCTGCCAAGGCCTCTGAGGTGGCCAGCCTTCACTGGCACCCTGGGTCTGCAGGTTTGAACTGCTCCTCTTGTGCAGTGAGTCCCATCTCAGGGAGAAGGTGCTGCCAGCTACCTCCTTCTTCATTGGAGTTTCTCTCTTCACTCTCTTGGTGGGCTTTAATTTGTACTTCAGATCCTTCTTGGGTCCAGTTGACCCACTTCCTTCCTTCCTGTCTTCCTCACAGTACTGTATTCCAGTGTTTGGATGGCGACTCTCAGAGAGGTTGTTTTTTCTGCTGCTTACTACTCCTCCATCTTGGTCTCTTCACAAGGAAGAGTATTTTGAGAGAAATTAATGTTATGGTTAATACATTGTGTCAACTTGAGAAGTTTAGAAGTTTAGCTGAGAGATTCAGCAGACAGCCAGGGTTCTTTGCAAATATCCTCATCCCATGCAAAGGGGGCAAGGAGATTTTGTGAGTGCTATACCTGCCCTGAAGTGGGTGGTGGTGGTGGCCTGTGTACAGTGTAAGCCAAGAGAAGAGCTTACACTGTAAGCTTGTTTTCTTCTCTTTTGCTCTGGCTGCTGCCTTGAAGTGCTGCCCCAGTGCCACATACCACTCTGCCTTGGAGCCAGCTGATTATGGACTGAAACCTCCACAAACTGAAAACTAAATAAACCTTTCCTTCCCTAATTTTGGGCATCAGGTATTTTGTCTCAACAACCAGAGAGAAGTTACCCAGGGGTGGAATGTCATGGTTTATGTCAGTGGCCCCCAAGCCTCATGCAATTATGGACTTGACCAAATCTAGAGTTTGTGATTGGTTTGTTGTCTAGTGCTAGGATTGGTGGTGTGAATGTTTCACCCGCCCAGGGGTGGACCCAGGATACCATGTATGGTGGGAAGAAGGTGTGTCTCTCTCTTGCAGGTTTGTGCTTGCTGTTGCCATGAATGGTGGCCCCACCATGCCACCCTGCCTTGGAGCCTGCTGAGTATGGAATGAGACCTCCAAGAACTGTAAGAAATAAACCTTTCCTTCCCCAGTGTCAGGTATTTTGTCTCACAATGAGCAAAAAGTGACTAAGACAAATGTCAGTGTGTCTTTCACTCAAAAATTTTAAAAGAAATTTAAACTTTCACCATAGTTTTCAGTCTGTTTTCCTATACACTTTTTTTTTTTGCCTTGGCTGTTAAGAAGCTTGAAGGTAACATGGGACTCAATTGTCATGCAAATATTAGCTCCAAATTATCTGTTAATATAGATGATGTTAAATGCCTAGCACTATGCTCAACATACAGAAAACTCAAAATTCAATATGAAATTCCAACAATAGTGTTAGATTTTATTAAATCTTTACCATTTTTATGGTAGACTACCCCATATCCTCTTTGGGAGTAGGGAAAGCATCAGTTTTGGTTCTTAATACCATAAAAATAAATTTATTCATAATATCCCCAAAGTGGAAAAACCTAGTTGCATATCCACCGATGAATGGATAAATAATGTATGCATGTTTGTGAAACAGAATATTATTTGGTTAAAAAAATGAAGTACTAATATGTACTACAATATAGATAGAACTTGAAAACATTATCTAAATTAAAGAAGTTAGTTATGTAAGAGCACATATTGCCTAATTCCATTTTGTGATCTGTGGGGAATAAACAAGGCAATAGACCGAGAAAGTAGATTGCTGGTTGCACAGGGCTCTGGCTCGGAAGGGAATGTGAGAAGTAACTGCTAAATGGATGTGGAGTTTCTATTTGGGGCAATGAAAATGCTCTAAAATGGATGGTGGTGATGCACGTATAACTTTTTGAATATAACACAAACCACTGAATTATATTTTCAGTGGGTGACTTCTAATGGTATGTGAATTATATTTCAATAAAGCTGTTAAAATTAATTAATTTATTAAATTAAAGTAAGAGCACCCCTGGCTCTCTGATGATAGCATGACTGAACAGGCAGTGAGAGGGGCTTAGTACTGAATGCCAATTTTGATTAGACCTGGATAATAGATCCGTCCTCCCGCTTCCCTTTTCCTCCTCCCCCTCCCACACCTGAATCCCTCCCCAGCATTCTTCTGGAACCTCGAACCAGAGATGAATTGGAAGTGGCCTTTATGCTCCCGGAGCCAGGTTTAGGTGGGCGGAGTGCAGGGATGAACAGGACGGAATGTACCTTACTGGGCACCTTCCAAGCGGCCTAGGGATTCCAGTGCAGGAGATGTCTTTGTGGTGAAACGTCTTTTGTCATGGCAAATACTAGCTTTTCATTCTTCCGTGGCTTCGGCAGAAAATTACTCTGTGGGGTGCTGGGCTTGCAGAAATGAATCACACAGTGTCCCAAGAGATGAGGTGGGGACACAGGAGTCCATTACCTAGGGTAGCCCAGCTGGCTAGGTGCTGGGGGCGGGGGAGCTAGTGCTGAAAACATGAGACACCCCTTCTCTGGCAGAGCACCCCAGGCCCGTGTTCTGGAGATAGCTCACTCTGGGGTAAGTCACGCAGCTTTCCGGACCTGTCACTGGCCTTAGCAGGACAGAGCGCAGCAGGACGGGCTCTCCCGGACCTGGCAGGCAGCTGGGCACGCAGCTGGGCGTGGCTTTGGGGTGAGGGAGGTGCTGAGCTGAGCATTAGCCCCCTCCCAGGCTTTGGGGTCCTGGGGCTGGAGAGGCCCTGCCGGCCTGGCTCAGGCTGAGAAGCCGGGCTCAGTGAGCGTCATTCGCCGCTAGAGGGAGCACCGTGTCGTTCTCCATCGCAAGCCAGGGCCTCAGGACTGCGAAGTAGGCTGGGCAGAAGCCGGGGCTTTGGCCTTCCTGGGAAACTCACTCTCTTGGCCTTTGCCCTTTCCATTTAAAGACTTCTCAGAAGCTGGACACAGCAATCTTTAGTACTGTTTGGTAGAGTTTTGCAGACCCTGTTTGTGGGCCTGGAGTTGGGAAGCAGTCTCAGGTTAACGCCACACCCGGGTGGCCTTGGCGGGGCAGGGACTGGGTCATGGGGTGCTGACCTTCTTCTCTGCCCCCAGCTCCTGAGAAATACAAGGGGTGGTGTTCCTTTCTGTGCAGTGTGGCCTGACTGACCCTCAGCTGTAGAGGAGGGCAGGGCTCTGGGCTCGGTGGCTCAGCCATGTGCCACCTTGGAGAAGCAGTTTAATGCTTAACAAGAGGGAAGAGGACAGAAGACCCAGGTGAGGCCAGCCTTGCAGAAGATGTGGTTGATGTCAGAGACCAGGAAATAGGAAGATCTGGTTCCCAGAACTTTAACCATGGGACCTGCTGGGCTGATGGACGTGGGAGGAGGGCATGGGTGGGGGCCAGAGTGGTAACTTGCCAGTCTGGGCTCTGCTGTGGTTTTTTGGTAAGGCATGAAGTAAAGGGGGTAGAAAATGGTTGTGGATGACCCTGTTTCTGTGCATGAGAATCTCTTGCTGCTCAAGTCTTACTGGTCTCCTGAGGGGTTTGCTTTGGAGGTTGGGCTATGCCTGGCCATGTAGTGCTCAGAGAATAAGCCCTGGTCAGCCTCACTGTTGTGACCCCTAACAGTGTGAAGTCCTTCCTGGACATTGTCTGACCCAGACACTGCTGCAGGTGGCAGGAGGCGACTGTCCAGCTCTGACTCTTGGGTCAGATGGACAGCCTCCCTTTCCTCCTTTGCAGCCACTGGGCACAAGCAGCAGCGAGCTGGAGCGTGGTTAAGACCCGTGTGCCCGCCCCGCAGCTCCCCACAGAAGCAGCAGGAAGACAGTGCCCGTCTGCAGTGGGAGCGGGTCAGAGAGGGCCTGCTGCGGCTCCTGTCACTGCTATGGTTAATGCTGGTGATTACCATGGTTACCTGGAGGCTGGGAGCTCCGACAGCCGGAGCAGAGCAGGAGAAGGATGGCCTGCAGCCTCTCCAGGCTGGCGTATTCCCCTGGCGAAGGAAGAGCTTGAGCCAGGGAAGTCATCCTGCCGGGGGAAGCTGACAGGCCATCATTCATGACCGAACACCGAAGGCCTTGGAGCATCCTATCCTGAGCATACTGAGTGCAGATGGGCAGAAGGGGCATGTGGACCCTGTCCTCCATCTGCCTGGAGTTGGGAGGGCAGAGAAGGAGGAAGAGGAGTTGCTGGACTGGACCTGAGGGAGCTCAATGTGGAAGGAGGGGTGTGGTTAAGAGTAGGGTGGTACATTCAGTAGAGGCCCCTGGGAAGCTAGGAACTGAGTTCTGGTTCTGCGTTTACTGTGGCAGCTTGGATCTGTGACTTCCTGCTCTCCAAATAGGGTGTGACCAGGGAGCTGGGGCATCCGGTCTGCCAGTGTTTTTGAGCTCCGGCTCCCACTGGGCCCTGATTTCCCCATCTGCAAAATGGGGTTAATGATTACTAATCCCTCACCCACGTCATGTCTGTGGGGAGGATTTTTAAATGAATAATTTGGAGCATTGAAATGAGCCAACAGATTTTGAGTCTTTGGAGAAAAAGGCTTTATTTGTTATTATCATCAACTCATTGAGCAGGAATTCCATTTACCTCCTCCACTGCCTCTCCAGTGCTGCATGAACCAGGAGATGCATCGCCTCTGTGAGAAGATGGGACCCTGCACAGCTGCCAGTCCCAGCCAGGAAGGCTTCATCTGGGCACTGAAGGTAAGCCAGGAGAGAGGGGCCTGATGCTCCCCAAAAGTTTCTTCAGTTTGTTCTCAATTGCTCCAAAACGTTCCATAAGGCACTGTGTAGACTGGCTGCATACAGTGCCCCGTGGTTGCTCCTGTAGATACCTGCTTTGGTGGTAGTCTGAGGTCCATCCCACATGATTCTGCTCTGCAGTTCTGGAAGTCTTTGCCTCTCTGCAGTCCTCTTCAGTTACATACTAGAGGGGCCTCTCCCTTAACCATCACCAGACAGAAAGTTTGACTCTGCATGCACGAATCTGCCTTTTCCCGTTATAAGCAGTCATCTCTTATCCTTAGTAGATTTAGTCCACACACTGTTCCCTCATGCTGCATGGTAAGTACTAACAAAACCTCTTCTGGATGGGAAAATTGTTTTCTTTTTTTCTCTTCATGATTTCTACCTCAAATAGATTATGCTAAACCAGTAACTGTCACACCACAGGTCACTGGTGCCAGAAGTGGCCAGCAGCTGGGGCTGGCAACACAGAAGGTGGCTGGTAGCAGAGAGGGATGGGGAGAAGCAGAGAGTTGCCAGAAGCCACTATCTTGGTAGCTGCCATCTCTGGTGGCCAGAAGAATTCCGGAGGCCTGCTGGTAGCTGCTTGCTCAGAACAGAAGGGAGGACTGTGAACATTCAAGGAGCTGATGACCATTGGCATTCAAAACTCAGGGTCGTTAATGCTAAAAGAGCTACACTTTGCCAGTCTGTGACTTCTAGGAGCAAGAGCCTTCAACTGATTGGTAACAACCTGGAAGCCAGTGCCAGGATTTTCTTCTTTATGAGGCCCTGCAAGGAAGAGGGTAGAGAGTAGTGAGAGTCATCAGCAGGTATAGAACCAGCAGGTATAGAATTCTGTATCTGATTTCCATCCTAAGTGGCTAAGAATTGTTAGCTACCGGCAGGGGGATACTGGGAACAGGCAGGGGAGGGGAGGGCAGGAACCTCAGGCCCGCCTGCTACGGAAGCCCAAAGGTTCATTCTCAAGTGGTGTGCTTTGCTGATGTGAGAGACCCCAGGAAGCAGAAGCGGGTGAGAGGCTGAGAAGCCTGGCTTGGAAGCTGCCTTTTTGGGGATACATTATCATTATGTGTTCTTTATTGTTTTTCATTTTTTTTTAATTTAAAGAGAATAAAACCAAAGAAAATAAAACAACAAAATAAATCAATGTAAGTGATACAGGACTTCAAAACCTTACAAAATCAACAATAGTTACCAGAATGCTTTTTGTTGTCTTCAAAATAGCTGCAGATACTTTCAGACATAACAGAATAGAATAGAAACAAGAAAAACGAAGCAATAAATGCAATGACAGACTTCAAAACAAGCCAATAGACTTCAAAACAGACTTCAAAATGGTTACCATAATGTCTTGCTATCTTTTAAATAGCTGTCCATGCATCAGATTTACCATAATCAAAAAAAAAAAAAAAAAGAAACCTAACTCAACAAAACAATGAAAATGTTGTGGTTTCCAGATGAGGATCACTTCCTGGTGAGGCCTTGTTCTATCCCTCTGCAGTCTGCAAATGGCGCTGACTCACGGAGACAGACTTGGGTCTGGCTATCCCCATTCTAGCGGTGGCCCGTGCATGGTGCTGGTTTCTCCCATAGTATTTTTAAAGGTTACGTGTTCTGTGTAGATTTAGCAGTATTGCCTGTTGGTATAACTATTGTATCCCACTTCTATTATGTTACTATTTAATATTTTTTAAAATGCACAAACAATTTTAATATTTCATTTGAAAATATTATAGGTACAACAAGATTATAGAGCACTTCAGTGTTTGGGAGGATCAGAATATTGAAGGGTGCATCAAGACATTTATGCAGCCATCATAGTGGACTTGAGCACTGCCTATGTACTCCAGGGTCTCCGTGTTAGAAAGCATGTGAGCATACCTATCTCTGAGAATTTTCTCTGGTAGCCTGAAGCTGCTCTCTATGTGCTCACTTTAAAAATAAGAAAATACAGATAAACAGAAAAAAGAGAGAAGAAAGAAAATGGAATCTGTTGCATTACATTAATAAAATTTGAGCACCAATGTCCTATACAGTGTCTAACACAGCAGGCCCCCACCAATCCAGAAGGGGACAGAGATGCTTAGAGAGCAGAAACTTACAAAAGTCTGCCAGGCGTTTCCTCCTCTGTACAACACGCATATAGAAATGGTCTCCCATTACACTGATAGCTAATATACTTTAAAGGTAGGTTTGTATAAATATTAATCCAAAACCTTTCCCCTCCTCCTGAGAAATATATATAATAGGGGTGTTAAATTTGAAGTTCCACCCTTCTCAGTAATTCAGGTTTGACCACCCGAAATCTGTGTGTCTTTCAGCTAAGGTCCAGAGAGCCCAGTTGGAAGGAGAAAGGGCATGACTTGAGGCAATGACAGAACCCCTTGGAGGCCCAGGTGACATCAGGCATCCCACTGCCACACAGGGCTCTCCCTGCCTTGGAAACCTGTGCCCGTGTCTTCGCAGAGTTCCTTGTTCCTCTAGGTAGGTCACTCACTAAGAACAGACATCTGCGGGGGAGGGTTTATCTCCATCTCCATTTCTGCATATGTGCATATATATGTATGCCTACATGTACACCTGCATTTGCTCTCCCTGTCTATCTTATCTATCGATCATCTATCTATCTATCTATCTATCTATCATCTATCTATCTATCATCTATCTATATCTATCTGTTTTCCACATACCATTTACATCTCTGTGGGGTGAGCCTTCCAGAGTGCTTCCTTGTCACCCAGGGCCTTCCTTGTGTGTGATTTTTCTAAGCTTCTAACTGTCCGCAGCACTCCCTCGATGTGCCTGATCTCTGCTGACAGTTGCTCCCTTTTGAGTCTCCTTGGTCACTGTGCCTCAGGGGGCTCTGATTTCCCGGTACTTTCCCTGCCACACAGTGGCCAGTGCTACCAGCAGCGGTGGTGGTGAACATGGAAGCGTGGAGAAGCAAAGCTGTCCTGGTGTCACTTCCGCCTACCCAGCCAGTGACTGGGTCCTCAACAGTGTGGCAGGAGGCCTGGCAGAAGCAGGACACAGACCTTGTCCCCCTGGGCTGGCTAAGCCCATACTCCTGGAGCGCTTGCAGGCAGGAGCAGCTCTGCTTTGTCCTAGGATGGATGAGTGCTCTTGTTTCTGGTTCCCCGCATACCCAGCCCTCGTCGGTGGCCCATCCGAGGACCGCTGTTTGGCACATTATGGTCGCACCTGCTCTTGGCCCCCACGTTTCCTCTAGAAGGGAAGCTGGCTTGTTGGCAATGGTCTGGATCAAGGACCCTAATTTAACAGAGAGGAACTCCATGGGGACAAAGTAAAATTCTTCACCTAGGCCTTCTCCATAAAGCCCTGCCCAGGGATCCCTGGAGAGGTCACTGAGAATCCAAGTGACGTTACACCTTCGCTGCTGCAAGGGCACTGCCGGCCTCCTGCTGTCCTCAGAATGAGCTGTGTGTTCCTGTCGCAGTCAGCTGCAGCTTCTCCCAGTGCTGCTTTGTGCTTGGGCCTCCTTTCCGGGCCCACCTCACTTCCTGAGCATCCCAGGCTCTTCCCAGGAAGGTCCTACCCTGGCCAAGTCTCATGAGTGGCTCTGCCTGTGTTTCCTGGGTCAGCCTCCTTCCTGTGCTTCAGATCTCGGCTGAGAAGTCACCTCTTTGCTGGGTACCATGTCTAGAGTAGCTCCTTCCTTCATGTTTTTCTTCTTCCTTTTTATTTATCCATGATCCATCTCTCCAAGTAGTCGTCATGAGAGCCAGGGCCATATAGAAATTATTTGCCCATGTATCCCCATTATGAAGTGGGAGGTAGGTCATGTGACAAGAGTTCTGTTAACTATTGGGTTGGTGAGTAGCTTAGCAATGGCTGTAGAATGTTCTTGACTTCAGGTGACTTTAAGCTTAACCCAAGTTAAGATATAACCTGTTATCCTTCCACTGATATTTCAGAGCTCTGGGCACCAGGCTGGGTTCTTAGCAAAGAAATGTTAACGTAATAGATACACCTAAATGTGACTAGAAACCGTGTCCCTTGAACAGAAGCAGCTTGGTGTTGGCCTTACACATGGAGAAGGGAAGGTTTGAACATCCCTAAGAACTTCCTACCCATACCAGGGACAGGCACTGGCATATGATAGAAGGAGAAGATTTATTTTGTGTGTGTAGGGTGGGTTGCCTCAAAGGAAATGATCCCCCCATCACTAAAGGTAGAAACTTCTCCCAGGTAGAACATGGGACTAGTTGACATTTACAAGTGTCTTAGCCTGAAGCATTCACACATCCAAAAACGATTTTGAAAGCAGGTCTCTCTGGCCCGGTGCCCCCCATGCTGCCCCAACCGCTGGCATCAGTGGCCGATCACATTATTACTGAAGAGATAATTCATGCGGTATTCACTTTCTCCCTTCTTGTGATGGCGTATCCTCGTTTGCCTCGTCATTTGGGAGTGAGAGTGGGCACGGTCGGGTACGCTCGTGTTTGCCCACCTCCGCTGTGAGATAACTGTACCCTGGACAGCCCTGGATCCCGAATGAAGAGCCTCATGGAGCAGACTGAACCCAGGCCTGGCCAGATCCAGCTAACCTGGCCAACCTGCCGACCCATGATTGAAGAGAAATGACTGTCACTGTACGCCTCTGAGAGTCAGGGGTTATCAGTGTCACAGCCAACACCGACTAACGTGTGTTGTGGGATTCTTTACGTGGAACTGCCCAGGCCGCTGTGCAAAGAGCATCAGGTCTGAGGTGCTCACTGGGTTGCACACCACAGAGGAATCAAAGTTTAGGAAAAACCTCCTGTTTTTCCCTCTCCGGATCCCTCTCCGGGACCTCTTCCTGGAACGTGCATCTCCTGCATTTGCGACACAATGCATTTCCCAAACTCAGCCTTCTGTCAGCAGCACTTCTGCCCACTCTCAGTGCCGTCTGTCGCTGACAAGGGCTGTTCCTATGCTGGGGAGACGTCGGGTTTATGAGAGGACAGAGAGGGTGGCGCTCAGAGAGGTGAGCAGCCTTTGAAGCTACCGCAGGTGGGGGCAGGGGAACAGCCGGACGCGCACACAGCCAGGGGATGTTGGGGGACCGAGCCAGGGTGCTTCCCATGAGGCCAGGCGACTGCTACTTAAACACATCTGCCTGCAGACATGCGGAGCGTGGCTTCGAGAATGACTTCGACTCTAATATTTCTTGCCTCACCCTCTGAAATAAAATCTCAAACAATGGAGTGGGGTTTGGAGTAGGGAACAGTAGGCAGATTCAGGTTCAGGCAGAAACAGAACAGAAGGAGTCAAAAGCCCCGGAGAAAAGCATGAATGGGCTTGGAGAGGACAACATAAAATAGCAGAGACATTGATACAGATCTCCCCTACCTCTCAGAACAAAACAATTATGAGATAAGAGAGGCATGGATGGGAGGAAATTCTTTCATTTTTCACATTGCAAGCTGGAGAGATCCAATAGCCTGTTTATGAAGAACAATAAAGAAGATACATGAACTCAGTAAAGAGGTTGTTACAAATACATTGGATGGTTTCAAAAGGCCAGAGTTTTCTCCCTGCTTTTGGATAAAGCTGTCAGCTAAGTATTAAAAGCCTTTTTTTTTTTTTTTTTTGCTTGTTACTTTTTTTGCAGAAAGCAATAACTGGCACCAGCAGTTTGTTACAATTGGCAGAAAGAGTTATCACTTTTATTTAGGATTTGGAAATGCAATCAAAGAGGGGCAGATTGGAGCTTGAATTAAATGAAGCTTAAACAAGCAAAAAGAAAAATCTCTGCTGGTCTTTTAAACAAACAAACACAAAAATCACAGCTCCTCGTTGTTAATTTGAAGCCATAAAGAATTTGACACTCATGCTTGATAAAATGGTGCCAAGTGGAGTCACTGCTACTTTTCTGTGTGAAGTCCTGAATGCTCTGATCATTTTAAAGAGTAAAAACCCATTGTTTTTAGAAACCTCTGTGGTGAGACTTGATCAGCTTGTTGCATGAGAAATCACAGTGGAGTTTCATTCGCGGGCTTTAGAACGACTTATTTCTTTCTGGGATAATTTAAATAATTTTTATTTAAAATTAAAATAAAATTAAAACAGGTTTAGCTACCCGTTTTCACAGTTGCTGTTTTACGATTTTCACGTACCAAAACGCCCTTGTGGGTTGGTGCTCGGCTGTCGGCGATGCCCCCGCCTGTTCCCCTGCTCGGGACTGTGCTACACGCCCCTCTCTCTGGCCTCTCGAATGTGAGCTCCAGGGACCTTGAGGGGCAGGTTCTGTGCTGTCTCTTGGTGCCCACCTCTACTGTGTTCTCTCCCATAAATACAAATTGAATGGGTGACTGTTTTCTTGACCCTGTCATAGCACTATTGAATAGAAATTGCTTAAGAGGATTTTTTTTTTCCTTAAACAGCTAAGATTTTCTGGAAGTGCCAATGTTTGCAGATAAACTCTTTGTAAAAGCTTTGGCTAACTCTCCTCGCAGCCCATCTGTTCCCTTGAGGTTCAAGTGGCACGCGCTGGAGCACGCAGCTGTAGGTAAAGATGCTGGGGGTGGGAACACAGGACAAGGCACCTCTCATTCCCTCAGTGAAGCGATGTTCCTCTGAAGGCCACAGTCTTCATTCCGCCCTTTTATTGTCCTCGAGTCTGACAGGCTCGAAGGCGAATCCTCCTTCTGCTAGCTCGTGGCTTTGTCATCTTGGCCAAGTCCTTCACCTCGGTAGGTCTCAGCATCCTTATTTGCCAAACAGGGTAATACTCACCTCACAGAGCTGTGGTGGAGACTAAAGTCCATAATGCATGTAAAGTGCCTTGCGCATTACCTGGCACATAGTAAGTGTTCAATAAATTTTAATTCCCTTTCTCCCTTCTCCTTTCTGCAGTTCAATCAAGGCTTATGATAAATGTGTTTCCTGTGCAGTGTAAAGCTTTCTAAAGTGCATATAAATCAATTAAATAGGGCAATGTTGTAACCGATCACATAACATTTATTTAAGAGATCGTGGGGAGAGGAGGAGAGGATTAGGGGCTTGTGGAAACCTCTACAGAGATACCGGGAGCTGCCTGCTAGGGCTGGGGACTCTCCTGTGACATGACATGAGCATCCCCACTGTAAATTCTGTGAGAGAGGACAAGCTGGTGCGGGCTTTGGCTTACGATTAGGAGTGTGGAAGTCAGAAGAGCCCCCTGAGAGTGGTCCTGGCTGCTGGGCAGGTGCCCAGAGGGAGGGGGAGGAGGACGGGAGAACTCGCCGCAGTGGCTGGCTGTTGCTTCCAAGTGCAGAGTCCGTTGACTGGTAACTAACCTGGTGCTCCCAAAAGATGAAGCAGCTGTCCCCAAGTCACATTTCTCCCCACCAGTCACCTAGGGTGCCAGGTTAGCCCCGGGCTAGCCCTCTCCCCCTGCTGCTGCTCTGGGTGTGAAACTTCGTGTGGGTCCTCAGGCTGCCAGTAGGGGGGTGGGGTGGAGGATGGGGTGAACCTTAGACAGTGGGGATTTAGCTCAGTGGCATAAGCACCTGCTTTGCAAGCACAACATCGTGAGTTCGATCCCCAGTACCACAAAAAACAAAAAACAAGACAGTGTGGGTAGAGATGGGGTCTGTAGAGGGCACTCCCTCAGGGACCCAGGAACATGACTAAGGCTGTAAGCAGCCTGAGGCGAACCAGATCACTTTGTTGCTGGGGATGTTGAGGGATGTCACAAGCTGGTGCACAGTGTCATGCTGCCCTGCACCCTGGCTGAGCACGCTCCGGGCTGTCCTCAGCACAAGCCAGCCCACGGGACGAGGCTGGGGCTGACTCTCTTCAAGGTCAGACTCAAGGGCTTTCTCTGCACCACGCATGCCTGCCTTCCCCATGCCTTGGGCTTCATCCGGGGACCTGGTAGAATATGTCACGGAAAGGTAGAGCTCTGTTTCTTTATCTGTCTTGTCAGTGTCATGAGAGGATTCTTGCACATCTCCGCAACCTGTAAGCGGAGGCACTTGTGGCTTTTGCTCCAGACTCTTACTCCTGGGATATCTGCATGGCAAATAGCCTCAGGGCAAGCAGGTATTATTAATGTCCACTACAGGAGAGATAATGATTCCTTTCAGGGCCAATCCTGCGGGCTTGTGCCCATTTATAGAGGTTTGGGTTTCCTAAGCCTGAGGCCTCTCCAGTGTGAAGAAATTCACTGCATGGGTGGCATTCACCTGGTTCCCTACCCATGGCGACTGTGGGACTGGGGCAAGGACCAGGAGCCCATGCAAATGTGACACTCATGCTGCTTCCTAGGCTGAGAGAAATGAAGTGCTTTGTTTCTGGCCCAGGAGTCTCGTGTCTTTTGCAGGCACCCGTCACACTGCAGTAGATGACCTTGTTCGCTCACAGCTAGGATAAAATCCACCGCCCTTCACAGCTCTTGACAGTGAGCTCCTCACCTAGCTGGAGGTGGATCGCTGTCCAGGGCTGGCAGCAAGGTGGTGCCCACTTGTAAGGGGCCTTTGCCGTGCCTTACATGGGTAACGGCTTCCTCCCGGTGCTGTCTCTGGCTCTGTCTTCCTTTCTGTTTCTTCTTCTGCTCACTTCCCCTGAAAGTTTCTCTGTTAGAATTTTCTGTATCTCTGGACTTTGTGAGAGAGTGAAGTATTTTAATCTTTCCTTCTTTCTCCTACTGTGAGTCTCTGGGTTGCAGCATGCTCTGACAGCTTCTGCTCTGCAAGGGGGCAGCTTACTGAAAGACTACCAGGATATTCAGCTTCTTCTCCTTTCTCTGGTGGGTGTGGCTCGATGGTCCCCCTCTCCCCCCGCCATCCTTGATGGTCTGCTTGCTCTCCTGCCTGGCTATACCTCTTGTTTGGTAATTTTGGGGTTGCTTCCTACCCCCAGAGAGGTGAGAGTGTTTCAGAGGTGTTAGTGCTAGTGTGTTCATGGTCCTCCCTGGCTTGGTTCTTGGCCCATCTCGGGGGACGGTAGTGTGATCATCTGTCTTCTGCATCAACCAGACTGGTAGCCCTTGCCAGGCAGCACCCAGGCCTGCTCTTCCTGTGGATTCACACCTGCTTTTTGTCCCTGCACCCAGTTCCCAACACTATTTCTGGCACACTCTGGGACCCACACTGCCGCAGGCGAATTAATGAATTGGGACCAGATTCAAAGCTGTTCTGGGATGGGTGACTGGCACCACCCCTCCTTAGTTTCTTCTCTTTATTTCCACTGTACATGTTATCCTTCAAGCTATGTTACAGAGAGTCTTAATGGGCCCTTTCTATTGAAAAATACGATCTTATAATAATGATCAAGCGATATGCCAACTCATTAGGCTTGACTGAGCATGCCCAGTCCTGGACCTAGTTATAGTGATGCTGGGTGGCTCTCAGAGCTCACCTGTGAGGAGGGCATGAGAAGTGCAATGAGGCAGTCTCCATAGTGACCCAGTGAGGTGGAGAAGAGCCCAGAGGAGAAGTTAGCACAGCTCAGGTGGTCAGAAGAGGTCTCACAGAGGATGCAGGTTTGGGCTGGACAAGCCAATAATTGCTGAACAGCACACTGGACTTTATGGATTTGACGAGATGCTGTATCTATTTCTTTAAGGTGGCAAAACTTACTGTGTCCTTCCATGGATCTGCTTGTACCCTTGATGTCTGGAGAGATATTTGTGGGTCTTCCTCCGCTCTTTCTCAGTCATCTCAAAGTTTGAGTAGTTGTATTGGCCCAGTTTGATCTATAAAGAGGGTGTACTTCACCTGTTTTAGGTGGTGGAAGTTTTCCCCCTTTTAGTGGGCAATGAAATGGGCTGAGGAATGTGAAGGATTCTGGGAAATGGAGCACTTTTAGCCTAGATTATCCTGGTGTCTGTTAGTATTCCTGCCTTTGTTCATTCATTTATTTGTGTTAGTGGACATCAGTTAGGGAAACTCTGCCCTGTGTTCAACCCTGTGCCCTCCTGTTCCAGGAATGATAGACAGTGGTGACCAGGACAGGTGTGTCCTGTTTTTGGAAAATATGTATGCTCATGAAGGAGACTAATGAGCAATCAATACAAACTGTTATTTTCCTTTGTGGGAAAAGAGCAGGGTGCTCTGGAGGCAAACAAGAAGGACCTGCCTTAGGTCAAGTGGCCAGGGACAGCCTGGCTGTGGCAGTGACTTTCCTGCTGAGCTTAAAGGGTGAGGAGAACCAGCTGAGTGGTGAGCGGGAAGGAAGCATTTGGGGCATAATGTGGCTGGCTGGGTGCTACAAAGCAAGTGTGTGTTCAGAGTAAGCATAGTGAGTGGAAGGGGAAACAAAACAAAACTGACAAATCAGCTGGACAAATCCATCCCCTGAACATGATCTGAGGAATAGGCTGACCTGTGTTTCCACCCCTCTAGCTGGTCATAAGCAGTGACTGTCTTGGGGTGTGACCAAGGAGGGCACACAGCAGTGAGACCAGGTGATGAGACTTAGAAATTGTTTTCTATGCCCATAGTGGCAAGGAAGAACTCACCCTGCACCTTCTTATCCTGTAAAATAGGGTTTTGTCAGTGCTTCCCTACCTGGCCCCTCTGACTCAGTTTCCCCTTCCTGAGCCTTTGGTTATGATGGCATATGCCATGGATTTTGGAGTCTCAGTCTCTATTGCAGAGTTCAGAGGGAAGAAGCAGTTGTCATGAAGTTCAGAGGTCATGGTATGTGAGCACCAGCAGCTGTGAGCACCATGGCTGGAAGAAGTTCATTGCATTCTAGCATTTTCACAGTTTAATGAGTGGCCAGGGAGTCAGGAGCATGCTCACCTGTTGGCTTGGACAATACAGCAGAGCATATATTCTTTATGTTAAAAACATCTATATAAAAGATAAGGCTTTAATGGCAGCTCCAATGAAGTTTTAAAATTCCACCTGGCTTCTTTCCTTGGAGGTGATGGACAAAGTCATTTTCTCCTATGCTTTAGTAAACGAGAGCACATTGCAGACACCAGCCAGCCTCTGGTTTCAGGGTCAGGCCTTGTCCCGAGGCCTCCTCCCTCAGGTCTCCCTAAGTGAGTCATAGTTGAGTCCAGAAGCAAAGGTGGTAAAGGTTCAACTCAGAACACCTGGAATCTGGGGGTCTCCAGCTCGAGGTTAACTGTAGCTATCTCCTGTGTCTGAGGAGATGGAGCAGAGAGGACACATCCAGTGAGACCCTGGTGCCCGAGTCCATGTCCAGCTCTCTCCATTAGCACCATGCTCATAGAACTGTCTTAATTAATTGATTTACTGTAAGTCATGATTTTGTAAACACAGTATACTTATGGGATACTCTGTGATGTTTTATGGATGCCCTTTGGAATGATCAAGTCAGGTCACCTCACATACTTATCATTATGTTGAGGTGCGAACCTTTAAAAAGCTCATTTCTTGGCTGTCTTGAAATCTATACCACCATATCAGCTTTAGTCAGCATGCTGTGGAGTTGATCACCAGAGCTTTTTCTTCTTAGCCAGAACAACACTGGTCCTTTTCCTGACCACTCTGGTGGTCAGAAGCTTCCCATAGCTCCTGGAAGCATCATTCTTCTCTCTACTTCTGTGAGTTTGACTTTCGATGCTTATACATGTGCCTTATCTTGCTTAGTTTTGCTATGCAAAATACCTGAGATTGGGTAACTGAGAAGGACTGGAAATCTAGATTATTTTTCTCACCCTTCTGAGGTTGGGCAATGCAAGATGAAAGTGCTCAGAGGTTTAATGCTCTGGTGAGGACCGCGCTGCACTTCCAAGATGGCGCCCTACTGCTGGGTGAGGAAAGGAGTCCTGGGTCCTTGTGTGGCAGGATGCTAAAGAGCAAGCTGGCCTAATGTTGCACAAGGCTTCTTTTCCAAGGGCTTTAATCTCATTCATGAGGGAGGAGTTAATCACCTCTTAAAGGTTCCATGTCTTAATATAATCACATTGACAACACCCGAATTTTGGAAGGAACACATTCAAAGCATAATAAAGACACTGTAATTGTCCTTCCTACCCATCTCATTTCACTTAGTATAATGTCCTCTGTAGTCATCCATGTTGCTGCAAATGACAGAGTTTCTTTCTTTTTAAGGGGTACTGGTAGTCTGCGGTATGCACATGTATACCCTTAAAAGTGCATTCGTCAGGTGATGGGCACCTAGGTTGTTTCCTCGGTTCAGTGTTGTGGATAGTGCTGCAGTGGACATGGAGGTGGGGATGCATCTTTGACACACAGATTTCACTTCCATCGGCCAGGTATCCAGAAGTGGGAGTGCTGGGTCATGTGGTGGCTTTTAGTTTTCTGAGAACCTCCATACTATTTTCTGTAGTGGTCGTACTCATTTACACTCCCGCCAGCAGTGTGTAAGGGTTCTCTTGCCGTCATATCCTCGCCAACACTTAGTATTTTTCATTTTTTTGATAACACAGCTGTCACTGACTGAGCGCTTCCTTGTGCCAGTCCTATTTGTGTGGCTTTCACACCAATCCAAGCTCAAATGTTAAGTCACAGCTTCTGCTAATACAAGGAAACAGTTTCTCAGTGACTTGGAGGGGAGTAAGTTGTGCCTGCATGTGCTAGTCAGGGGAAGCAGGGTGGTTGAGCCCATGAGGTGGGGTGTGTGTGTGCTGACTTTTCCACAGCCTCAAGGCTGAGAGCAAGAGGAGGTGATGGGGGAAGAGAGTCTGTTGTAGGGCCACCAACTGGAGACTGTCGGAAGGGTAGCGGTGCATTCCCAAGGCTGATAATGGTACCTGACTTTAAATTTAATGCCACCACCAAAAATCCTCGCAGCATATTTTTTAAAAAAAATTTTTAATTTTGAAGGTAGTAGAAATACAACAGAACAAGACAGAACAAAGCCAATTGAGACAGTGCAGTGAAATTGGTACAGAACTTCATAACAGGTTACCAGGATAACAGTAATAGGTACCATAGTACACAATAGTTATCTAGCCAATTAGGTATAGCAAAATCAAACCAAAGACAGAACATTATAAAACCAATGAAAGAGAATATTGAATAGAGTAAAGCAATTAATCATAATGAAATAAAATAGTGAAAACAACATTTGCTTTCAAACAGAAGATAGAGGAGATCCCCTGTATTTGCTATATTGCATAGAGTCATCCTCCCAAGGGATGCTCAGACCTCTGTCCCTGGTTGCTAACGGGGAGGGGGTATTTAGGATGTTTGATTCCAAGCCCGTGCAGTGGTAGGCTCACAGGAGACGCTATAGGGTTTCCTCCTGGCTCACGCTGGAGGAAGGCGCTTACCAAGTGGGTGGGAGAGTTGCTTCTTTGTGTAGCTGCCTGGGTTACACCATGGCTGTGGCCGGATCTCGGGGCCGCTGACTCCTTGCAGCATATTTTGTATGTAAAGGTGGGACAGTGCGATTTCCATTCTCTCTGCTTGTGTGAGAAGGCAGCTTAAGCACACTGTCTTGGCTCTGGAACTGCACAGGGCTGCACGTGCAGGTGCTTATGTATTTACGGAAGTAATTTGAGTCTCTCCTGAGGATTGGACAACTGCTTGTGTGTGTGTATGGTTTTTGAAAAAGTTAGTAGCTCTTCTTTGACTAATTTGTGGCCTGGCTTCTGTAACAAATATAAGGGATGGCTGAAAAAAATGTGAGTTTTTAAGTTAAAAAAAAAGTGACAGTGAAAGACACTTTGCCAAGAGTCATGGAATAAGCATGTTTGAAGTGAAGCATTCGGAGTATTTTGAGGGGGATTAATGTCCATGCCAATTTTTAATTAAATATTAATCTTATTTTTTGATCACATCACATTGATCCACCAGTGTGTCCTTAATGTACTTTATTCAGTGGACTGGTACTATGTGACTTCTGGATTGTCCCCAAGTTATAAATGACCACAAAAGATAAATGGTGTGGACTGATTCAAGACATGGGGCAGTCACAGCAGTGCAACTGCAGATGCTCACAAAAGAGGACTTCCACAGCAGTTTCGGAAGGTGGCGAGAACGATGGGGCAGGTGTTTGGAAGCAAGGGGGAGTTCTTGGAAGGGGTCCAAAGGCAATGTGTTTTTTTACTGTAATGATTTTCTAAAACCTAAGTATTCACTGTGTTTTTTGAGAACACCTTGTGCACCTTTAAGGTGGGTGTTTGTGACCTAGACCAACAGGGCCCTGTATGTGGATTCTGCTCTATTAACTCAGGGGCTGTGACTGCAGCCGGAGGCCTCTGGGAACCAGGATAGGCCAGGAACTTGGGGCTGGGTCTGCTAGCTGAAGATTTCTGATACTCAGAACATCTCAGTGTCTCAAAGGAACCAACCTTCAGTGTCTTCTTGATGTTTTTGGCTAGAAAGGATGGAAGAGGGGCCCTTTAGTCTATAGAAAAAAGCCTACTTTCATTTTCCTTCCTCCTTTCCGGGAGTGAGCCTGTGTGAGGGAACAGGAGGGCCAAGCTGATTCTCTCCCAGGCCGGATCTCTTCCTTCGCTGTAGGTTCATCTGGCTGTGGGTTTGCCTGGCAGCCACGGATCGAGGCCTGATTGGAACTGATCTTCCCCCAGGCACTTGGCTCCGGGCCTATTAGGCTGACAGTCTGTAATGTGTCAGGAGAGGCCTGTGTCGGCACTGCTCCTGGGTCAGCCTCTCTTCTGCCCCTCCTCTGCTGCATCCAGGAAGCTCCTAGTACCAGGAAATGCTGGGACCTGTTCCAGTCTGAGTGCTGGTCCCTTGGTGGGTAGGACAGAGACAGGAACTGTCCTAAATGACCTGGGTCTAGAGAGGAGGCCTGGCCAGCCACAGAGGACCCTAATTCAGGCAGAAGGACCTCTGGGGAGGGGAGTCGCCTGCTGTGTCCGGGCAGCTGATATCTCTCTGTCCAGTACTGTGTGCTGTGGTCTACCCTGGGGGACTCCACCTTGAACACTGGGCCCAAGTTCCTGGATATCTCAGGCTTATTTTGCTTTAGCCATTAGTCAGCTTGCATTACGCACTGGTGTATGCACTCCAGCTGGCCGCAGGAGGAGGTGGAGATGGCAGCGGGGGGGGGGGGAGACCCCTGCTCTAGCACTGTTCTTGCTGTCAAGTAGCCACGTGGTCTTAAGTGTCCTTCCGAGCCTCAGTGTTCCTATCAGTAAACAAGAAGTTTGGCCTAGACGAGGTACAAGAGTTCTCCTCTCTGACATTCTTAGTTTCTTCTCACCCTTCATACCTTCTCTGGCTCCTCCTCCCAGAACCCAGGGCGGCACTGATCACACAGTAGATGCTTGGTAATTAAAGACTTGCTGGTGGGCACTGTGCCCCAGCCCCAGACCTGTGAGCATGACTGACCCTCAGCCTTACTTCTGCCTTCCTAAGTCCAGGACGGCAAGGTATATACCGGCTGCCTTTCCCCGCAGAGAGCTGACCACTCCAGTTCAGTCACTGAGTCACTTGAAGGACTGTGTACATGGCTCTGTAGTGCTTACACCCGGAGGATGCAGAGATGAAAGACGCCATCTTCCCAGGAGCCATCCCTGCCTATGCCAGGAATAAGACCTGTACCAGCCCTTGGCCGTCAGGGCACATTTGTGGTAGAGGCTTTGGTGGCATCACTCTCAATTCAGGAAACTCTTATATCATGGAACATACTGACCGAGGTCCAGGAAGACAGAGAGAGGTTCAAGGTCCCTGCTGGGGCTTTAGCCCCGAGCGGGTAATTACATATACACTTGCGTTGCGCAGAGAGGCGTCGGAATCCCAGAGCTGGATAGAAATACTCCCAGCTTCTATCCCAGGCTGCTGAATCCGAACCTGCATTTTAACAGTGTGGGCATGCACGTCGAGAATTCCCAAGCCTTCACATAGATCCTTCTCTCCAACCCGCGGCTGCTGGTACCTGTCAGGCACTAACTTGTAGGAGAGACTGTTGTGTCACCAGGCCCATCTGAGAATGCAAGGGCTGGGCACTGCGTCCCTCTGTGTGCATCTCTGCTGTGTCTGGCCCATGTGGAGTGAATGTCCATCTTGTTCTTTAGATATTCCACATTCGTTCACTTATTTGCAGGAAGGCTCCCAAAGCTTCTATGCCTGTTAGTCTACGCCTGAAGAAGTGCAGCTTGATCTTTCCCTTATGAACACATAGCTCTGTGCCTCAGCACACACGCACGCGCATGTACACACACTCACACACATACACAGGAGAAAAAGCCTTAAGAAAGATTGCATGTACCATGGAATTCCATGGGGATTCCATGAGTCCTGAACGAGTATGCAGAAGACATGTTTACTGTATGTGCATTTTCCTGATGTGAGAAGGAAGGTCCGTGGCTTTTCTAGATCCCATATGGAATCTATAACCTAAAAAAGCTGAGGAACCCTTGGTTTGGGCCCAAGTCTGCTTCTTGGGATTTATTTAACACCTTGTTGCTGGAAACAAATCAGGGACTAACTGAAGGGTTCTTATGAAAATAACTCCTGTCTGCCGGTTAGGTATGGCTGTGCTTCCCTCTCTCTGCTCCTCCAAATTTCTCTTTGTTCTTCCTATTATCTCTATCAAGAGCTATTTTCAGGACTGATTGGAAATGGAGAGTGGGTCTGGCAGCACAGTGACGGGAGAGAGTGTTTGCTGGAAAATGCAGGGGCTGCCGTTGAGAGCAAAAGCAATTAGCCCTCAGAATTGGCCCATATTCCTTCCTTTCCTTCTTTTTCTAAGTGAACCAGTGAAGCCATTTTCTAGAAAATGGCAAAGAGCAGCTTCAGGCCTGCAATTTGCTTGTCTCTGCCCAGATGGCTGTTCTGGGACAGGAGCCATGTCACTGTGTTCTGGACAGTACCGGGTGTCCTAGTCTCAGGGTCTGATTGTCTATTCATCTTCCCAAGGGATTACTGTGCCAGGGGTGGGGCACCTCTGGGGTCACCTGTAGCCCATGGTGATGTGGTCAGCCCCACTGCATAGCAGTGAGCCCACCACTGACAACCCTGCCACCAGCCCTGGCATCTTTAGTCCACCATGGCTGCAGGAAAGACACAGGCAACATCAACACCATAGCCAGAAGCATGTCTAAGGGCGACTGGCCTGGCTCCTGCTTCCCAGTTGTTGAATCATGGTGACTTGACTGCTTGTTTCTGGGTGTAGATGGCTGACTTCTGGGTCTCGAAGGCCAAGACTGCATTCTCTACCTTTGAACTTTAGCTTGCCCTAAAATGTGGCTCTCATTTCTTCCCGCCTTTTCCAAACCTTCAAATCTTCCCAGCCATTTTCAATAACCAGTTCCTTTAACCCAACTCTAGCTCTTTGCTAGATTTTGCCTATTGCAAGGGAGACATTTGGCCAACACAAAGCTTGTCTTTAGCTAATCGCTTTCACTTACTCCCCTAAATGGTTTGCTACAACCAACCAGCTTCACTAACACAGACGCACTGTGATTCTTATTCTGCGTCTTTGCCAGTGCATTGTAATCTTCTGACCTTTCTACTTTATCAAATTACGGGGCTGTCAGATCCCACTTCCCTAACAATGATAGCATCTTTCATCAGGAATGAATTCGTCCAGCCTCCTTTCAGGCCTGATTCTTCTTTCATATGCCAGGGGGACTTCCAGCCTTTCACCTTCATTAGTTGATACACAGCCTACTCCATTGCTGGAAACCTAGGCCCTTAGGAGTGTTTTCCTTATGTGAACCTGAAGTCTAGCTCTGAGACTTCTCCCCTTGACATGTGTCCTTTGGGATTTCGTGGTGGTCAGAAACATGGGCTTCGGAATCCACTGAGAGGAGTTTGTGTTTCCATTTTCTTGCTTGCCAGCTGTGTGACCTCGAGAAAATCTCTTAACTTCGCTAAGCATGGGCTTTCTTGCTGTGAGATGGTGCTAATAATAATACTTATTTCAGAAGGTTGTTGTGAAGATTAAAGATCTCTGAAGCACAGAGTGGGCGTGCATTTGGGAATAGCTCCGTTATAATTTTACTTTCTGCCTCCTTTCTAAACTCATTTGACTTTAAATTGCTATTATTTCATCTTACTTTTCAGGTATGTCTAGTCCACTCAGCTGGACTGAGTTCTTAGAAGGGAGACAAAACTATCTCTGCTCTCACCCCATTATTCTTGGGGAGTGGTGCTGGGAGCATCAGGGGTACTCATCGGTGGGTGGTTGATTGATCTGAAGGAGTAAGAAAATGCTGGCTCCGTGAGGAGTTGAACTAAGGCAATCTTGAAATAGTTCAGATTCAACTGTGATTAACCACGCCCAGGTGGGTTTGCACTGAGCAGGACAGTTTACTTAGCAAACCATCTCTCCTTTCCTCACAAGCCCCTGAAAAGTACTCAGGGGCTCAGTGCCCTGAAGGAGCTAGGGCACCCCGGTCCCTCCTGAAGAGCACTGCATTCAAAGCTCTGCACCTGTCCACCACTTAGGCTGATGATGGTGACAGCACCGCCAAATGGGAGGCAAGGAGAGGATTTGAGGTGCAACTAGTTCCTCCCTGGCATCTGTGTAGCATGTCAGGAGGTCCCTGGGCTCTGTACGGACAGTCTCAGAGCTGTGTCGAAGACGTGACAGAGGCTGTGCTCATGGAGGCTTCATGAGGCCACCTGGGCTGTCATCAAAAGCAGATAATGGGCACCATGGGCCCATGGCCTGGACATGGTCAGTGGTCGGGTGCATGTTTCCGGCTCTGATTGCAGCCACTGTGCACACTGTGTGGCATCTTGAGAGATGGGCCATTAGGACACAAACAGCTGAACTTTAGAGGGAAGCTGCCAGAAGCCTCATTCTTATCCTTGCAGCTTTGGCTGTCTGCTCTTCTTCAGGATCTGGGCGGTGGTACAGAGTGAGATGTCTGTGTCGGTCACCAGCACTGAGGCTTGTGAGCATCTGAACCTCCTCAGCTGGACTCTTAAGCAAGAACTGCTTATACACCGAAGAGAAAAGCAACCAATCAGAATGCTGCTCTCTCCGGGTTCCTAGATGTGAATCTCAACTCCTTTCCACATGGGACCACTGAAGCGGACAAGGAGACGAACTCTCATCAGCCGGGTGCTTGTCCTGGGGAGGAGTCTGTTCATCAGCCCCACTTCTGTGCATTTGCCCGGAGAAACCACCCATTGTGGTGGGGACACTTGAGCCTGGTGCACCAGGGGTGGGCTGTCCTGCCCATGAAGTGAAAGGGCACCAGCCAAGACAGGCTCTCAGGCAGAGGGGACCCTGAGCCCTGGCCAGCTTCTTTCCTTAGGGCAGAGGTCTCAGCAGCTGCGATGGCTCATCTCACAGCAGGGCAAGCTGGGGAAGGTGCCCGTGCTGGAGAAGCTCTTCAGAGCCCAGGCCTGACGCAGTGCGAGCTCATCCTTTGGGGCTGCAGGGTAGCTAGGAATTGCGAGTGCCTGTGCTCAGCAGGCAAGGGAAGACCTAGAGGCCAACGCCCCTGGAGCCCTGGTGAGCCTGTTGAACCCCACTTTCACCAGGAGGAGCCAGCAGAAATGCTGGTGCAGATGGCAGGATGTCCTCCCTTCTCCTTCCTCCTCCACCAGTCACGGGAGTTCCATGGCTGTCCCAGGGGGTGGGCAGGCTGTAGGAAGGAGGCCTCAGCACTCTAGCTGCTGTTGGAGAACCGCCCAGCAGAGTAAGGTTCTGTGGCAGGAGGGATAATCAAGAAATAGATGCTTATTGTGCTAAGCCCCTGGGATTCTGGTTGTTTGTTGCAACTGTTAGCACACCCTGCCTAATAGGGTGCTTTATCTGCTTCTGACTTCACAGGTGTTAAGCCAGTCTACAGACATAATGCACTCATTCAACAATTGTGTGTTAGGCAGGCAGTAGGAGCAGCCTGAAGTGCAGCAGATAGAGACAGGGAGAACATCCACATTGGAAAGGAAGGGTGTGAGGGTGGGGATAGGACCCCACCAAGTGGGGCAAGGACATTCAAGTTCCAGATTGCAGGGAAAAGACGCTGGAGATGCTTTGTGCAGCTCCAGATCTGTACCTATCCACCGTGTGCACTGCGTCTGGGTAGGGTGACAGTCTGGTCACCAGACTTCAGACTTCATATGGTATTCTTGGAAGATGTCACCTCCCACACCTAACAGGTCTCACTGGCAGCTGGGGCCCTGGATCATCCTGAGTGCCCATGGGAGAGGGATGAGGGCAGCTTCCTCCATTTCTCCAGTGAGGCATGTGCTCCTTTTGTGTCCTCCTTGCTTTCACGTGGGCAAGTGAAAAGTGCACCTTATGGAAAGAAATGACATTACATCCTCAGCGTGCCAGAAGACCTGTGAGGACAGGCTGGGGGACATGCCCAGCAGCTGGCTGGAGCCTTTCCGGAAGTGGTGCTGGCAGCAGGCCTGGGAGTTGTCAGTGCTGTCCCCGCCACTCCCTGAGCTGTCCACTGGCTTCTCCTGGGGCCACCTTGGACGCTGAAGCACATGCATCTTTAATTTTTTCAATTAACAGCCATATAGAACAAATGGAGTGGAGTTTTAATTATTCATAATTCATTTAAGAATAAAATCTTTGTAAACTAAAGGAAGGGAAGGGCCATATTACCTGTTCTTAAATCAAAATACAAAAAAAGAAAAGTAGAGCCATGAAAGGGAGGAAAAATCTACTGCGCTGACTTGGGTGCCATTTTCCCCATGATTTGTGCAGGGAGAGACAGAGAGGTAAGTTGGGGAACTGCCTCCTCTGTGGCTGGCAGAAGGCTGCTTCTGATGTGCCATGTGACCCACAGCCTGTCCCTGTCTCCTGCTCTGCCCACATGAGCTGGTCCTGCCTGAAGGCCGGAGTTGACTGGGGCACTGGTATAGAGTCATCCTGAGTTGCATGCATGGACAGAGCATCTTCAGAGTGGCTACCAAAGTCTCCGCCCACCCAGACACTGCCCACCCAGGAACCCTATGCACCGGACAGGTATATGTATGCATGCAGCTGCACCTGGATATGGAATAGTCAGGAATCCTGGGTCGGGAGGGAAAACCAGGGCATCTTTGGAGTCTGAGTCCGTGTTCAGGCAGGATAGATATAGGCGTCAGTGTTGGAAGAAGGCAGAGGGTTTAAATAAATGTGGAAAGAGGTGGGGCGCCACTGGGAAGGCAATTGCAGGAACCCTTACCCTTCCTCCTGGAGTTTTAGGCCTGACCAGAGAGGCTGGTTC
Organism: Dolichotis patagonum; assembly: GCA_004027295.1. NCBI lineage: Eukaryota > Metazoa > Chordata > Mammalia > Rodentia > Caviidae > Dolichotis > Dolichotis patagonum. The sequence continues at coordinate 140,574 of PVJX010000867.1, forward strand.
CTGATTCTGCCTTGGAGACCTCTGAGGCCAGAGGGTCAAGGAAGGGACGGGGGAAGAGGATGAGGGCAGGTTGGGTGTTCCCTTTAGGTTTTCTGAGCAAAGGATGGAAAAGGGCTTCAGTGGTTTGTGTGGCTTTCAGGAAAGGATGCAGGGCACTGGACGTGCCCTGGCGGGTGCTGCCACAGCTCAGTGATGCCCGTGGAAGGGGGCTGGGTGTGGACTGCTGGTGGGGAAACAGGGAGCTGTGCTCAGCAGGGCTGGCGCCTCCTACTCCTCTACACGTGCATAGGACAGCCACAGCCTGCACCAGTGAAACCAGATAGAGGCAGGCAATCCAAGGAGACCTCTCCGCTGCCACAGATGGCCACCCTTCAGGGGTGCCTGCCGTCTCCCCACTGCTTCCCTCAACTCTGTTCCAGGAGAGACAATGTGAGGAAGGGAGAGAGGGAGGGAAAGAGAAGAGAGGGAGGGAGGGATGGAGAGAGAGAGAGAGAGAGAGAGAGAGAGAGAGAGAGAGAGAGAGAGAGAACCAGAGAGGAAGAACCAGGCTCCCTCCCTCCCAGGAGCCATCAGCCCATCCATTGAGGGCTTTAAATCAAATGTGGGCCTGTGGCCTGGACTCTTCTAAACCAAGCGACAGAGAGCAGCTGGATCCATTCAAGATGTTGTTAAGTGACAGGGAAGGGTTTTGACAGAGTAGGACTGAAGGCAGTGACTGGGAACAAAGCACTTTCATGGCTATGTGCAACGAAAGAGAAAACTGAATAACCTGGATGAAGCCTCTCAGATGCCCAGGGACAGCCACTGCAGTGGTTCACCATGGGCATCTCTTCTGATTGGTTGGTGCTGGATCAGTTGCTAAATACCCTGACAGTCACCCCTGTAGACAGGTGTAATCAGAATGGCAGGGAACATTCACCAAGATGGTTAAAGTAGAAATGGCTGTGAGTATAATCAAACAATCATAATTCTACGGACAGGCAGTTAATTATGTATAGACGAGCTCCAGACCTGCGAAGTCACGGGCAGGATCACAGAAATGACCAGGCTTGGAGAGCGTTAAGCTCGGAGCCCAGGCTCAGGGCAAAGGCAGACCCTGGAGACCAAGCTGTGGGGCTGGAGCAGGCGCACGGGACTCACAGGCACGAGGAACAGAGTGACAAAGCCTCAAATGCTGGCACATTCAGTCCCAGGCCCAGAAACCAAACCTTCCTGGACTTTCCTGCCTGAGGCTTTTGGGAGAAGGTGTTTCAGAGGGATGAGGCTCTGATTGTTTGGGAATAACACAAGCAACTCAGGGCTTTAAGGCCTGCTTGTCCCCAGCTCCCAAGCATGCTCTGGAAGCTAGCATGTTTGCTCAGACAGGTGTGGACTAGAAATTGTGCAGTCTCCATTCCTGGTGCGTTAGGGGTGCAGCAGAGAAGAGAAAGCCCTGGATAAGATGTGAGAGGATTCTCCTAGGCGTTTCATGTGCGTGCATTGTGAGAGCAGTGCCTAGTGAGTGCATAACAGGAGACTGTCAGACAGAAAGCCACCATGCTGAAGTGGTTTCTCCAACGAGCTACAGTCTGGCGTGATTAGTGCAGCAAATGACAATGCCCTGGGTCCTGTTCCATTTCTCTGTAGAGTATCCTTGCACTATTCTCATCTGATCAGCGGGGGCTAATATTTTGACCTGGAGAAAATTCTTTGTCCCTGTTTCTGTACTTCTCCTAGGTCCTGTGTAATAATTTTTGTCCTATTGCCAAGGAAGTTTGTGTTCCTGGAGTTTCTACTGCACACAGGTGTGATCTGCCCTCTTTGGTACTGTACTTCTCTGCTGGTCAGTGAAAATGGACATACTTCAGATCTGAGCAGCTTTTGCCAGGTGAGTGCCTGCTCAGGAGGGCGGCACAGACTGGAGTCTAAGCTACTGTATGTCCCTCCTATGACAGACATGGTCATCATAGAGATTTTTGTGTACACCGTGAAATAGCATGGTACACGGTCATGGCCGGTGTCTAAATGTTCCCCCAAGGTCTCATATGGTCATAGGAGGAGCTTTTTAGAGGTGGCTACATCTAGAGCATGTGCTGCTAGGAGTGTGTGGTGCTGGGATCAGGGGTGTGTGATTACTAAACTAGTCCGCTGACCCGTTTGGCATAGTCGTCAGTGTGGATAGTGGGAAGGCCACCCTGGGTGTGAGTGCTGCCATCCCGAGGGACGTGTAGCCTGGGCACAATGCGAGGAACAGAAAGAGCTGCTGCTGCTGCTGCGCTAGTTCACTGCCTTCTGCCCATTATGAACTTTCTCCTCTGCGGTGCCCCTCTGCCACCCCAGTCCACCTTGGAGCTGCCAACCGTGAGCTGAAACCTCTTCAAACTGTTGAACTACGATAAACTTTTCCTTCTTTAACTTTGGGTGTCCGGTGTTTTGTCTCAGCAATGAGAAAAGTGAGTGAGAAACACCCTCGACATCTATTGTCTCATCTGTTTCTACTCGGACTCGTGTCTACTAGGGTCATCTGTGGATCGGTGACCCAAACTTCTCAGAACTTCCTTTATGTTCTGACAGTGGAGTCCAGGGAAATAAGTTCTGTCTTTGTGGTAAATGGCCAGCTCCCTGACTTGCTAAAGATTCCCGTAGGTGTCTACATTCTCCCCCTACCCTGGTTCTTCAAGTTCCAACCATTCCCCCTTGAACCCGGAGGGAGTTACTCTAAGGAACATTATCCAGGACAGCTCTGAAGGTTGGGAAGCCGAGGGAAAGTTGAGGTCTCCATTAAAGGGTGCTTGGGTGTTGTGGGGTTTTGTCAGGCACTTATGGTCTGCCTGGACAGAAGAAAGCTTTTGTTCGGGGCTGAGGTCAGCGAAGTCGTTATCTGGGAGTCATGCCTGAGCACTGTGGCGTGACTGAGATGTGCACTGGGTAAGAAAATCTTGCACTGCAGAACCTGAAGCAGCTCGGTGACCGGTCCTGGGTCTCTGTGAGTCTTGTGGCCCCTGTTTCTGACATAGAGCGATTCAAGATAAGTAAGGGAGAAGCTTGGTGATGCCCAGACATTTTGCTTTTCATCAGAATTCTTGCCATCCTCTCGCTCTTTTTCTCTTCCTGATTTCCAAGATGCTCTCTGGAGTGTGCAACCTCAGATTGTACAATGTTATTTATCATAGCGATCACCTGCAACATCTCCCAAAGGCTCCACGGGGAGGGAAGTGCCTGGTGCCAGTGGCCCAGTGAGGTTTGTGACTTTCTGGCTCCTGAAGTGATGTTTCTGCCATCACCTCTGCAGCACAGGGGAAGAGCTTAGAAGGGAAACCTGAACCCGGATGTAGGGTGCTAGTTCTGTCCCCAGCCCACCGTGCAGCCTCAGGAGGGTTTCTGCCTTTCCATGTTGATCTCTTCTTACTTCTAAGAAACATAAAGAGCAGTGACTGAGTCTTAGAGCAATGGACTAAATGCTTTATATAGATTAACTCATTGAAGTCTCCCAATAAGCCCACAGACTAGATATTATTATTGTACAATAGGAGGCTTAGGGAGAAGAGCTATGTCTGCATTTTATAGCAGGGAAGTGTGTGAGTTTAGAGCCAGCCCTGGGGAAGGCCTACACTGTCCTGCCTCTTCAGCTCCCTTCGGGACACCTGTAAACCAGCAAGTGAGACAGGCACTTGCTTCCAATCCTGACACTGTCCCAGCAGCTCTGATTCTTTGCCTCAGGCACCCGAAACATTGCTAAGGCCCATCTCATCCCTCGGTCTGATAAGGAAGAGACTCCAGTTAGCTCTTATGACACGCTGCCTGGAATTCAGAATCCACTTAGGTTAGCATTGTGCCTGTATTTACATTCCTTGAATAAATAGAATATTTGTATGTGTAAACGTGTTTTTATTATTAGGGTAGACAGATTCCCTCTCATTGCCTTTCACCTTTTGAAGCCCAACCTGCTGCCTGAACCTGCTTCCCAGAGAGCCTGGCTGGGTGGGGCAAGATGTTAATTCGTTTGCAGTGGGGCCACTTGAGGGGTTTAGTGAGATGGGTCTTGATGGACATCCTCTTAGGAGGCAGTGAGAAGCAAGGTCGGAGTAGGGAACGTGACAGTAAGGAAGAGGCAGGGACAGCAGGGAAGAGGCAGGGACGTGTATTTGTGGTTTGTTTTGGTGGTTGGGCTCCACATATTCAAGGTGTCACTTTAGTAGAGACTCTGGCTGTGGTGTCAAGCCCTCTTCAGGTCTTGCCAGTGAGGGTTTCATTCTCCTTTGGATCTTGGCCCCTTCTATTTTCCTTTCTCCCACTATATTTGATGACTTAGAAAACAGGTGTCCAATCTGGATGTGTCTGGCTGGGGATATGGGTTGAGAGGTGCGGCCCACTACAAGCTTGCCCTTCACTCCCTGCGCCCTAATCTTAGTGCCTCCTGAACACAGTGCGCTCACAGAGCCGTGGAAAGGTGGCTTCTCACACAGGAAGGTGTCCAGAGAGCTCCCGGTGACTGGTAGCCTCCCTGGGCTCCTGTGTGAGTGGGCAGGTGCTTCGTCCCTGGTTCTTGGAGGCTGGGGGTGGGGCAGGTCCAGGGATTGCCAGGTGTACTCTAATGATTGTTTTCATGGGAAAATTTTGGCCTCCATGCTACACAATTTTCATCCTTTTTGCAAAATGGATGATAATTTGGGTCTGTCTTGACTGCTGGCTTTGCAATGCTAATACTGGTGGGAAGAGGGTTTTGCCCAAGTTCTCTTAAAATATGAGAATTTCAGTCCAAAATATGTGAATTTTTAATTGCGATCTTGGCAGCCCCGGGTGGGTTTTGCATGTAGCATCTGTTCCTTCCTTGCTGTCTCTCTGAAGCTCTGCCTTGCTGTCCCTTTTCCTTTCGGGCCTTTTCTTGGGCTAGGACTGCCCCCTTTTTATCCCTGTCCCCTCCCCACGCAGAGCTCCCCCCAGTAACCCAGGGCAGGATCACAGCCATAGGTTACTGGTGTTTCCACTACAAATGCTGTTTGCTGGGCCTTCTAGCCAAGTGATGCACATTTGTCTGGGCTTGGAACCTGCTGCAGGAGTCTCTGAGACCTTGCCCAGGGTCCAGTCTCATTACCGTCAGCTCGGCCACTTTCCCGGTTGAAAAACAAGGCAGTGGATGGGCTCAGATGTGTTTGGTCCCCATGTTTGTATTGCAGGGGTGGGGACTGTTAAACAAGTGCCCTTCTCTCTCCTCACTCAGCCTACTCCGCTAGTGATCAAACAGGGAACGCGGTGGGGTCATCGGGACACCCGAGATGTACCTTATTTCCTGGACTGCTTAGATTTACACAGCAACGTGGTCTGACATTTAAAATTAATCTACATGGTAAAGTTATTAGCGTTCGAATGTTAGCGCTGGAATATCCACGGTGACCTCTCCTCCCACGCGGGTGTGTGTTTGATGAGGATTCCCAGGCTGTGTCAGAGCCCATAGCGATGCAGACACACTTGCTTTTATTAATTCTGATATAGGATCTCGCCTGGGGAGATCTCCAAGTGCTCTGGAGGAATGATCTGATTTCTCCAGGCGATAGCCGGAGGAGCTACAGCAAATGCCAGATAGTCTTCTTCTACCCCGAGAGGCAGTGAAGACCCAGGGAGAAGACAGCGGGGTTTTTAATAGCTGCAGGGGGCCAGTGTTCTGGGACCGCAGCAAACACACAGATTCCTGTGGCTGTCAAGCATAATCCCATCCCACACGGTTGTGTGTATCTGTGCTTTCTCACCTCTTTGGAGGAAAGGCTTGTCCCTCTGGCTGTGCCGGTCCCCACCTTGATAAGTCGGAAGACAGACTGAAGGGAGCATGCTCGCAACTTTGGCTGGCAAGGTCGCCCGGGAGGAAAGGCATTGCAGCAGGTGGAACAGTACGAATGAAAGAAGGGCGGGAGACAGTGGGGTAATGTTGAGGAAAGAGTGAGTGTAGTTTGTTTGGCTACGAGATTGTCTTGTGGAAGCAGCTGCAGGGTGGAGTGGAGCGTCTGTAAGGACCAGTTCCTGGGAGACCTTCCTGCCAGGCTAGGATGAGAGCCGCAGAAAGGCTTTCCCAGGGCTGGTGTCACCGTTCGGCCTTCAGCACTTTCGGAGGACGAGTGAGTGGGGGAGCATGGCTTGGGGAGGAGCTGGTGCCAGTTCTGCCTGGAGAGACTGTCCCTGGACTTTCTTCTGGCTCAGTCTCTGACACCGAGCCTTCAGGCTTTCCTCCTCCCTCTGTCACTCATACTGCTGTCCTTCTTCGCCTGCCTCCCCTCGTAGGTTAGTGTCCTATGGGATTTCTTCTGATGAAAACCCACCTCCCCCTGCACACTGTCCCGGGTGACCTCATCCATTCTCCCCCTCCCTGGGGTTGACTTGAGTGTCTCCTTTCCTGCTCACACCCTCCCAGAGCACCCCTGCCTGGCCCTGCTCCTCAAGGCTGCTCGTTGGACGTCACACTTGTGACCGTGGAGGGCTCAGGACTCACTCTGGTATTCGAGGACCTTACAGCTTTGCTCCTTCTTCTTGCTCTGCTTGGGTTTCCCCCTTCCTCTGGATTCTTAAATGCATTGTACTCTTCCTCTGTCCGTGTTTCTCCGTTGCTCCCTTATTTGCCCACCTTTCCCGTTTTCCTGTCTGTGGAAATTGTGCTTGGATCCAGAGCAGGTGCAGATGTCAGCTTCTCCATGAGGCTTTTTTTTCCTCCTTGGCCTTTCACCAGCTTGGCCTTGATCTGCTGTAGGTGGAGCTGGGTGCCTAGAAGTGAATTGTCTTTTTCCCTTCATTTCAGAACTGGTGTTGTTAAGGCTCTAGGACAGTGTGGCCTTTTGGGGAGCAGGCCATTCCCTCTACGTAAGCTGTGGGTGCTGTCAAGTGGAGACCATATCCTGCTTACTATGATTCTGTGAGGTAGGAACCTCAGAGAAATTGGGCTCTGCAGGTGGCTCATGGAGTGGGATTATGCTAGTCTTGAGGTTTACTAAGATTCTGGGCAGCAAGATGATGTACCCCAGGAGAAGAAAGGCCGGGAACAGAGGCAAAGCAGCTGGAGTGGTTGGAAGTCTCTGTGCCGAGAGGCAGCTGGTGTGGGTGGGAAGAGGACCTGATTCCTGTGGGGAGCAAGATTTCTGTGCTTGGTTTTCAGTCTCCTGTATTCTGTTACAGTTCAGCAGAGTCACGTTGCAAATCTGAGTCCATTTCAGTTGGGCTTAGAGAAGCCAAGTGGGATATTTCCCCACCCTAGCAACACCAGTGGCTTCTGAGGGCTGTGAGGTAGTGGGGCCACGGGAGGGGTCCCCCAGGAAGGCAAAGCTGGGGATCAATCCAGTTGTCCCAGTCCAGGCTTCTCTCGAGACCCTTGTCCAGAACACATCTTTGTTTTCTTGGGAAGCTGGTTGCCTTTGCCATCATGCACTGTGACTCAGTGGAGAACAGGAGTTGTGTCTGTGTCCCCAGAGCCAGTGCCCTGAACGTCTCGTCTCTCAGCGGGCGTCATGAATACCCTTGACCTTCCCCACCTTGCCTGCTTCCCTCCTGCAGCGCTTTGGTCTGTAAACACACGCACTTTCTTTGGAATGAAGGTAATTTACCAGTTTGAAAATGAGGGCTCCAGAGGAAGTGGAAATCTGTGTGCGTTTCAGGTGATGGGTGCATGCGTGTGTGTGCGTGCGTGTGCGTGCGTGTGCGCGTGTGTGTGCGTGTGCGTGTGCGTGTGTGCGTGCGTGCGCGCGATGGAGAGTAGAAAGAAGCACCTTAAGGGTGAGTTCTATGGTCAGGTGAGGAGGTGCAAAGTCTTCCCTGAACCCAAGGGACCTTCCCTCCCTCCCTGGTCTGCTCTGTCTGACCTTCTAGCTTGTCCCCCGCCTCTCGCCTGGCTGTGGGCCTGGGGTGGGGGCAGGTTAGTTTGGGAGGGAGCACCCCCAGGTCTTTCTTCATGAACACTTTCTGCTTCTTCCCGGGGCAGCTCCAGGAGGGCTACCACGTCCTGGGGTTTTGGGTCCCTCCTGGAGACACTGCCCTTGACCCCAGTGTCTCCTGAAAGGGATCAGCACCGCTTGTTGGGGTGAGGGTAAGTGAGTTTCTTGGCCTTCCTTTTTTCCTTCAGTGATGAGCTGTGTAAATGGCAAGGCCCCCTTGAAAAAAAGAAAGAATTGTAACATGAAGATGCATTCCTTTCCTCGCTGTGTTCATGTCGCTCTGGAAAATGTTCAATAAAAATAGCTTTGAGGCTTTAATACTTAAGGCATTAAGATTGCTCTTACAGTGCTGTAACCGAGGAGTAAAAAAAAAAAATCCCATTTTGTATGGAGATAAAATTATTCAAGTTGTTATAAAACACATTAAAAAACTCAAGATATATCCTTGTGCGTAAACATCCACAGAAACACACGAACAGGCCATGGGAGCTGTACTTGGTCGTCCTCAGTGGATTAGCGAGGTCTGGAGTGGGAGAGAGGCTCCGTCATCACTCGGCCCTGCCACCCATCTATCGACGAGTTTAATTTTGAGCCGATCATTTTATATTGCTTATTTATTTATTTACTTGGTTATGGCCCACCAGAGAACACAGAAGATCTTGTGAATCCATGCGTTCCCAGCCAGACACAGAGATGTGTTAATTAGTTATTTAATATGGCTACAGTTATTTCCCAAGGAAAAAAAAAATCCACCAGCATGACAAGTAATGGCTATTAATCTTAATTATTATAATAACCTTTCTATAAACAATAACTGTCTGGCTATCCTGTCACGTGTTTACTTCATTCCTGACAAGAGAGATCTTTAAAGCCTCATGATAAATTAATGCTTTTACCATTAGCTTCACTATGTTGGCCATGGGGGAGAAAAATGACTGCTCAGTTTATAAAACTGTTCACAAAAGGAATCCTCTCTCTCTAGCTCTAATAGGCTAGATTTCTTACTTTAATGTAACTCCTAATTTTTTTATTTCCTGTCTTTCAAGTCTCTTCCTAATGTTGGCTTCCCGTTTAAATGGTTTTTGTTTCCTAATTGACCAGAGTGAATCCTTGTGTCTGTTTTGTCATGATGTTTACAAGAATCTTTAAAAGATTTAGTGACTGGTCTCCATGATACAAGCGTCTGTGTTGTTGACAGGTTATTATTATAAATCTATCTATCTATCTATCTATTTTTTTTTTTTTGCTTCGGCCTACCATATGTCATGCTCTGCCTTGTCTGAAATAGCTTGCAGGATATGTGTAAGTAGTATGTCTAGATTTGTTATGAGAACAGAGACATTAGGACACTTTTCCTGAGATACCCAGTGAATTCGTTTTGGAAGCAGTGCCAGGATGTATGTCTGTAGGTGTTTCCAAATGCTGTCCCCGAATAGTAATGCAATGACCTGTTGATAGACATGTTTGTCCGCTTACCGTGTGCCTCTGTCAGTTCTGGGTGCTGTGACAGTTAAAGCGCAGACTGGCTGTCTAAACACAAGCCACTCAACACTAGGGATCAAACCCAGGGCCTTCACACTGAATGCCATTCCCAGACCTTTTACTTGTTTTACTTTGAGACAGGGTCTTGCTAGGTTGCTAAGCTGCCCAGGCTGGTACCTTATCCTTCTGCCTTGTGATCCTTGTGCCTCAGCCCCCCAGAGTGCTGGGAGTGCCCCTGCACACCACCATGCGCAGGTAAAACCATACATTTATTAGCATCTATTTCTTACAGTTTTGAAAGCTTTAAGTCCAAGATCAAGGTGCTGGCAGACCTGCTCTGCTCTGAGTCCTCTTCTGGGGTTGGGGATGGCTCTTTTCCTTGTGCCCATGCAAGCTCTCTGGTCTTCTCTTACAAGGACGTTACAGGCTTTCAGGTTCACCGTCATTCCTGGCCACCTCCACATACCCTCACAGGCTTCAGTGCTGGGCTTTAAGAGGACTCATGACACTGTAATAAGAACACTATCTTGACAGGGTCTTGTCCCATTTCCTAGGAGAACAGCGAGTCAGAATAATTATGAGATGAAATCTGGACATCAGTGAGTCCTCCAATGTGGAAGGTAGATTCAGGCTGTAAAACTATGACCTGAAAGTTTAGGACCGGAGGCCAAGGCAAGGTGTTTCGGGGAGTCTGAGGGGTAAGGCTTGAGGCTCTGTGAGCACACAAACTACCATTGGATGCTTTCTATTCAAGAACCGATTAATTTTTTAGCGAGTTCCTGGTTTGAACAATTTTACCTCCCTGGGCAAAAGAATATGCTGGAAGGTAAAGTCATGTTAGCGTGAGTTCTTTTGCTGGTGTGATTTTCAGAATGTAAGTATTTAGTTATTTATGCCTGTAGTCATTTTGAGCATCTTTTGATGCTCACTGATTTTGTGCCCGCACCACTGCTGGCTGCCGCCTGCCTCTTCTTAGCTGTTGGTTTGGCAATGACTCTCCCCTCCCCCACCCCAGGGACACCGAACGCTCTGAAACAGAAACAGCGGTTCCAGTCCCTGTTTACCTGGAGCCATAGAATCAAATTTGACCTTTGCAGAAATACTTCTCTGTGCAAGTGGAGGCTAGACTTACCCTGGCTGAAACTGTGCATGGAGACCCTATCTCCCTGGACTTGAAGAGACTCACAGGGGATGCCTGAGTTTACATATCATGGGCTTAGGCATTTCCAGCCTCGAAATCAGTGGTTCTAGCTGATGTGCCTGTGGGACCCTGGAGAAGGCATTGCGAATCCTTACTGTTGAGTGTCCAGATTATCAAACAATGCGGAAGATTAACTTTTGTGACAGTCCTCTCTGATGAAGCATGGGTCATGTGACACAGTGTAGAGGTGGTAAACTGTCGTAAGAGTGACTTATCGGTGACATGTCTGCCGCAGGAGATTACACAGTCACCACGAAATGCTGGAAACTCATGGCCTTTAAGAGAGCAAGTAAACTGACTCACTTGAACAATGACACCATGTGAAGATAAGTAGTGTCATCATTTGTATGGAATTCCCTCCCTTCCACCGTGCTGGCAAAAGTCTAACCATCAAGAATAGGCCCTGAATGCCCAAATGAGGGAACGGACGCTGCTTTGATAGCTTGCTGCGGGCTGATCAGGCTGACGCCGGCTCTTGTCTAAGTGTCTGGCTTGGAACAGTAGGGTTATTGCTCAGCTCTGGAACAGTCTGCTTCCGGCGCTCCGGGTTGGAAGGTGATGTTACTCCAAATGGAGGTTCAGGGGTCCAGGTATCTTCCACCTTTAGCTTCCATCGGTACTCAAGACCTTGGAGTCTTCTACTTCCAGTTGGCAGAAGGGGAAATGGAGAGTGGAGATGAAAATAGCCACTTGCAAATAAAACCCAGCTAGAAAGTAATGCACTTCCCTTCTGTGTACCTTCCTGCAAGGAGAGCACAAACACACCTGCACGCAGGGGTAGTCATACTGCAACGGAGGGGGAGCTGGGAACGCATCCCTGGCCTGAGGGCCGAGTCCCAGTGATGGTTCCTTGTGGGAGCAGCAGCATGAATTGGTGGATTCCTGTCACTGCCACAGTCTGTCCCCTGGAAGCCCGAAGTCTGTGCACTCCCATCTTCCTATGCTTGGACCATCCTTACTTCTCGAAGTCCAACTTATGCATCCTGTTCTGATTCCTGGAACTGGATTCATCAGGTCTGGGTGTGGCTCACTGTGACACAGGAAGTAATGGCCCAGGTCTGCCTTCTGGCACACTGAGCCGGTGAGGGCGATGGAGCTGAGGCGGCATAGACACAACTGACCCACAGTCATGATGCAGGACAGAAGCCACTGGCCTGTGCTCAAAGCCTTGCTGAACTCTGGGAAGTTCTTGATCAACCCTGATTCTATTCTCTGGGAGGAACTCTCTTGTCTCTTGTCCTGTGGTCCTGGCTCCTTGCTCTGGAAGTTTCCCTGTCCATCATCCTGTATGGGGCTATGTGAAGTGGGCAGTGGTCTCTTCCCCTTTTTCTTCCTTCTTTTGGTGCAAGTTGAAGGGGTTGAGGGTGTTTTCTTTTTATTCTTAATACTAGGGATTGAATTTAGGACCTTCACACTGAGTTATATTCCCAACCATTTTTTTTAAACAATATTTTATTCTGAGACAGAGTTGCATAAAATGTTAAGTTGCTCATGCTGGGCTTGAGCTTTGGATTCTCCTGCTTCAGCCTCCTGTAGTATTGGGATTATAGGCATGTGCCCACATATCCAACTTTTTTTTTTCCCAAGGCCATTATTATAGTTCCTTTGGTAACAGACTTTTGTAAAAGACTCAGCAGCTTTCTGATTCATTTGCCTGTATACAATTGTAGGTGGACATAACTTCGCCTGGAGCTCTTACCTAAACATAATGACCAAGCTATCTTCATTTTTGCGCTTGTTTCCCATTAGGCCTCTGTCTCATTTAATAGCTGCTATCTTGAGAGTATCTAAAGCAATAAGCTTGGGTGAGAAGAGGACATCCTTGCCTTATTCTTTGCTGTGAGGTTGGGTCCTGCATAACTGAAAATCTTGTAGGACTTCAGCTGCTCAAAGTGTTTTTAAAATGTTACTTAGGCTCTAGTACCTAGGTCTTGATTTCTGGATTCCCTCTGTTCTCTTTCATTTTTGCTTACAAACCAAGCATTGCTTTACCGACTTTATGTCCTTCTAGTCCCTTTTAAAACTTCTGATTCTTTCCAGCCACTCCCCCTACACTGTGTACTAATCGGATGTGTGACCTGGCTCGCAGTAATGACAGGTGAGAGTTCTAAACATTTGCCATTGGTCAAGCGATGCTCTGTTCAGCTGTGCCCACGAGCTCCTCGACTCTCGGTGACTTAACCTCAAGCAGTTTGTGTTTCTTACACAGTCACGGTCTGCTGTGAGTCCGGAGGTTTCTCTGGCAACTCTGGTGTAACAGTGACCGAGGGGCCAGACTTCCTCCAGCTTGTGGGGCCCCAGCTAGTGGGGCAGACAGAGTCTAAATAATGGTGTGTGGGGTTTATGGCCCAGACTGCACGTCTGCCGCAGTGCCCCCCTCCACCCCTCATCTAGGGCTTTGCTTTCCACAGTTTCAGGAACCTGCAGGCTCAACTGTCCAAAACTGTTAAATGGAAAATTCCAGAAATAAACAATTCATTAGTTTTAAATTGTGTGCGGCTCCAAGTAGAGGGATGAATTCCTGGTCTGTTCCTCCATCCCATCTTGGATGTGAACCGCCCCTCTGTCCGGTGTGTCCACACTGTTCACACTACTGCCCATCGCTCACTTAGTGGCTGCCTGTTGTTAGACCCACTGTCCGGGTATCACAGTGTTTGTGTTCCGATCACCCCAGTGGACTAGCCTGACATGTCCCAGTGCCTACACCATCACCTCACTCCACTCATCATAAAGCCACCCTGTTGCTCACAGCGCCAGAAGAAGAGGGCTGCGTGCAGTGGAAGTGGCTATTTTGATGAAGACAAAGAATGCACACATATAATTTCTGTTACAATAAGCTGTATAATTGTTCTGTTTTATTATGAGCTGTTGTCACTGATAATTTACCGTGCCTAATTTATAAGTTAAACTTTACCAGATGAATGTAGGTAGGAAAAAACCTAGCATCTATATAATTTGATACTACCCTTGATTCCAGGCATACGCTGAGGGTTTTGGGATGTATCCCTCAGGGGCGAGGACTTTCTATATTTAATTTCTGCCCACAGCCTGCATTACTTGGCTCAAATCTAACTACTAGGAAAGCTGTGTAGGCCTGGGAAGAAGTAAAGAGAGTGGTGAGCGTTCAGCCAGTTTCTCCTTTGGAATTATAACGTGAGGTGTGGATGAGGGCGAAGGAACAGGCTGGCCTTTCGGAAGCGCCATCTGCAGGGGCGATGAAGTGAGTGAGGACTCTACAAATTTCATGCTGAATTTCTGAGAGAGAGGCAGAGGGCTGATTTTGAGTGGGGTGGAGAGGAGACAAAGGGCTGACTGCACATGAACCCTGGTCGTGCTTCTCCTTTGACCTGAATTCTCCTTTCCCTTGTGGTGAAGCTGATGCCTCGCATGCCAACGTTTCAGTCAGACGTCTCAAGGCCAGCAAGAGGGCAGGTTCTACTTGCTTGCTGGGCTTGGCTTTTCCTGTAGCATACGTAGGGCAAGATTTCTTGTGCTTTCTTTGGGTGAATTTGTTGCCTCTTGCCCTATCAGACCCCATTTTTGTTGTTAGAGGGTTTGGTAAAGCCGTCAGGTCTTACCCCTTAGATTCTAATGGAATTGAAACATCGAATGATCATCTGCTAATGAGTCTTTTTGAAAAGTCGTTTCTTCTTGATATTATGAGTGCACTAATGTGACACGTTCTTGTTTGTTTTCCAAGGTAGGTACCCTTGGTTGTCTATCTGAACACTTGGAATTGAAGAAGGCCTTGTTTGGTTATCCTGAGTCTTATGGTAGCTAAAAAGGTGATATTTCCCCTTATTTTCTGCTGTGTGTGGTGTGGACCAAGAAGGGTTGAGCTGTGAGTGAGGACTGCCCCGGGTGGAGATGTAAGGCATGGCAGTCCATCTGTGCTTATCACCCGCAGAGCAAGCTGACCTGTCTGCGAACAGAACTCAGGCCCTTCTGCCTCCATTTGTAGGTTGTGAGACAGTGCTCAGGTGGGCTGGTGGAGAGCCACCCATGCAGCGGTGATAGACGACAGAGCTTTGAGTCGTCTGCTCATCCAACTTCCTTGTGCCCCATGTACCCAGCCTGGGCGCGCGGCTCTGAGCTCGCTACGGATTGCTGCTGGCCCACCTGCGCTTATGCGGTGAAGGCTCTGACAGCCCATCATGTGGTGCAGTTCTGCCCCACGGTCCTCTTGATGCTCCAGGTCACATTCTCTGTGTGAGCTGGGGTCCAACATCTTTTTTGTACTGGGAATAGAACTCAGGAGGTTGTGCTTGCCAGGCAGGCACTTGTGCCACTGAGCTTTGTTCCTGGCTGGGCCCAGTTTTTAAGTAGTGTACGGTTCTCTGCTGAGATGGAGGGCCTTGCTCCAGGGCCCCAGGGGAACATGCTGGGCGTCTCCCTTTGCAGCCTGCTGCAAACTTCATCTGCGTGCTCGCCTTCGGTTCTAACGAGGACTCACGAGTCACTGCAGGTCCCTGTGTGCCAGTGTCAATGTGGAACAGGTCCACAGCCTTTGAAATGTTGGGGTATTCCCTTTGGGCATAGGTTTCCTGGCAGTCCTTTCTTTTGGGGGAATTTTTAGGTTCAGTGGACTGTGTGAGAGTTAGATCAAGTTTGTGGGTATGAGAAATTGGTCAAGGATTCATGTCCTTTTATTCAGTAGGTTTTCTTGACCTCCTCCTCATCTACCCTTGTCTTTTTTTTTCATTGTATAAATGAAGCAATAAGGTTGGCAATATAGTCCAGCAGCATGGTGCCTGCCTGGCAAGCACAAGGTCACGAGTTCGATCCCTGGTACAAAAAAAAATTGTATAAATGAAGCAATATCCTTGTTGGACACCTATTTTAGCTCTGAGAACACAGAGATATTCTTTTCACTGGGAAAATGGATGCTTGTGTCACAGGAGGAGGAGGAGTATCTAGGAGACATGTCATAGTGTCCACTACAACCCTCTAGCTTGAAAAGGCAACTGGTACTATCCTGAAAAAGACTTGAACAGTTTTACCCTGGCTATGTGGAATCCCTTTTCCATAATAGGTTGTTCAATTTTATTTAAACATAAGTAAATCAATCATATACATTCTCTCTCTCTCTCTCTTTTTCCTTCCTTTCTTTTTCTTTCATTCTCCCCCTTGCTATCTGTCTCTCTCTCAAAATCCTACTGAAATAACAGTAAAGGAGTGAACAGTTGTAATTCTATGAGAGAAAGAGAATAGACATAGAGAAGACAATAGACAGCAGTGGGTGAGTAATGACAAATATTTGGAAAACAGGAGCCGAATGGAGTGGCAGCTCATTTAACTAAGCAGGGGAGTTAGAATTTTTAAGTGTCTGCCAAAGGTGATGCCGGTGAGACAGACTAGTTTGCTCTTCTGGAAAGAGCTCAGGAGCCAGAGATGAAGGGTCTCAAGAAAAGCAGGGTGCCCTGGAGACTTGAAAGTAGGGTTGCTTGGCAGTGCTTTATGAAGGGATCAGACTCTCAGTGCCACCATTCACCTTTCACGACCTACTTACCATCTGTCTCAGCAGCAAAGACTATTTACAAACAATGTAGCTACCGTCAAAATAAAATTACAGAGTATTGATCTAATAATTTATGTAAATTTAATGAGAGGATGAGAGGGAAATAAACATTGGCTTGTATATGAGCATACACAGCATATGTCTAAAATCAATAAATCAAGGTATTTGCAAGCATACAGAATAAGAAACAGGTAGAAAAGACAGTGGTGGTTGTCTTTTGAGGCCAGGACTGATGGTTGGGAAGAGGTCCAGCAAGACACTGCTGCCTGTCTTTGCCTGTTAGTTCTAGGCAAGTTTTATTTACACAGTGTGCTATGTATTATTTTGATACAAATACACATCAGTTAAAGATAAATATTCTCACCCCCCTGTGTTCCCGGCATGCCTTCATACCAGCTTCACTTCATTTGCTAAGTCACTGAGTCTTTCTTGAGCTTCTTCTTCCTCTCAGGGAGAAACTGGGCTGGGTGTGGGGGTCTGGTGGTGGAGGGGTGAAGGATGAGGTTCACTGGAGAACGGGCAGCCCTGGATGGTCAGGGCTGCAGTAGGTGGAAGCACTACTGCCATCACCTCTTGGGAAATTCCTTCTGGTGGCTCCCAGAAGGGTGTCCCATCCCAGCCTGCTTTCAGCCAAATTAAATGTGAACATCCTCAGACTGGGGGGCTCGGGCTCTGTCTGGGTTGATGTTCTGCGGCTCTGCACAGACAGAGCTGAGCCGACGGAGCGGGACCTCGTCTGGACGTGTCCTCGACCCAGGGGGCTGAGGTCTCCTGCTTCCTGTCTGAGCCACGTATGAAAAAGCATAACTGGAATATGGGGACCACTGAGACACTGTCAGGGAGACATGAAAGGGGTTTTGTTTAGACATTGTTTTCAAATACTGTTGAAGTGCTTTCTCCATTTTTATTTTCCATCTTGATGGAAATTTTGTTATTTTTACACTGTCACAGAACAAATGGAACTGTGACTTAGAGATCACAATGTATACAGCCATTTTGATGTACTTTTGGCAATTCTATCACATTTCTGACAGGCACAATTTTTTTCTCCCCTGGGAAATTGGGAGCGGAGAGAAGGTTCCCCAGATGTGTGGCATCCGCTCAGGGCTGTGTCCAGCTGTGGAACCTCTCTGGGTTATGGGGAAATGACGGGGAAGTCAACCCTAGGCCTTGGGGACACCCCAGCAGAGGGGACAGAGCTCCTGTGAAGTCTGAGAAGGTGAGATTAGGCAGACCCAGGGGAGGCCCGTGTGGGGTGTGGGGTGTTGGGTGTGGGGTGTGGGGTGTGGGGTGCTCAATAGCAGCCTCTGAGCAGAAACCCAAGGCTGATCTGCAGTCAGAGTGGTAAGGGAAGGTGGGGGAATCTGTGAGCCAAGTCATTGGCGGCAGGGCCAGGCCTGCTTGGAGGTATAAAATGGGGGAGGGGAGACTGTGAGTGGCTGGGCCATCAGGTGTTCTGAAGAGCAGGGCCGTTAAGGCTGGCGTCTCTGGTGAGTGGGCAGAAATATGGGCACTGGTTTCCCTGTTTTCTGTGGACTGAGCAAGGTAAGAACTGGGGAAAGTGCAGGTGGGTGGGTCTTCAGGCAGAGCTACCCTGGCCTCAGTGCCCTTTAAATGTCCCATTACGAGAGACCTACGGGAGCTTTGGCTCTGTGAGGCCTCCCCAGATTGCCCTGCACTGACTGAGCTGACCATATTCTCTCATGAGTCCTCACGGAAACCCGCTTGTGCTCCGATGATGCGTTATTGCCAATGGGGAAAGTGGTCGGTGATGATAGAATGCGTATTACGCACAGTCCCCGCAATGCCTCACTGAGCTCATGGCTACGTGGCGAGACGGTAACTCTCCAGCTTTCAGTGGTCAGGCTCACTGTTCTGCAGGCCGGATTCCTGTGCACTTCTGAGTGTGAGGGAGGCGTGGACTCCTCCTTACCTACCTTTGCATACCGTGGCGTGAAGCTGCTGGCTTGGCAAATGACTTGAGAGTGTGAGTGAACGAGCCGAAGTCAGGACCCTGCCTTTCTCTGGAGAAAAGGATTGTCCAATTTAATTTCTACGGGGCTTTTACAACCCATATTCTGTGTTCAAAATCCTTCAAGCAACCTCCTGACCTGGAGTCAGTCCCTGAGGCCTAGAGATATCTTTCTAAATGCCAGGATGAAATAGATTTTCCAGGACTCCTGGAAAGAGAGTCTATCAACAGCTGCAGACCAAAGCGCTTTACCCTGAGGAAATTCGGGGCTGCGCTGGTGCATCCCGAGGTTTGCAGGAGGGTTGCAGTGGGGAGGGTGAGTTGTGGATTCTGAGCCCAAAGATTGACTTCTAATGTCCACATTATAAATGTAGTCATCTGTCCTTATGATCTGCTCTTGCACGGTGGCACGTTGTTGCTTGTGGAAATCATGTCACCCACTGGAAGGGGTACCCAGGGGGATTTACTCCACATAAGATATGTACCAGGTGCCTGATAAACACCAGGCATTGTGCTTAGGGCTCTACAGAATTTGCACAAGAATCAGTTGCAGGACATGTGTGTTAAGATACCTGTCGAGAGGTGGCATCGGCAGTGTCGTGTAACCATCTAACAGTGGTTGAGTTCCTACTCTCAAGACCCAGATTTGGGCTCAAACCCTGACTCTGACCTCGGGAAAGTTGCTTCAGTCCCTGTTCTCTAGAGTAATTTTCTTACTATATATGGTTTTAATATATAAAGCCCTTTTACTGAAATGTGACACATATATGCACATAAAACTGCACAGATGCGTGTTTGATTGACTTCCATTGTGAATGTGTCCACACAGCCCGCACCGAGTTCAGGAAGCAGACTGTGCTAGCATCTGAGAAGCATCCCTCATGCCTTCCGCCTACAGGGCAGTCCCAATCCTGACTTCTAGATCCACTGTGTAACTATCTTACATAAATAGAATCATATAATTTTTTTAATTTCTGTTTTTCACTATCATGTGATTCCTCAGATTGCTGTGTATTATTATTATTATTTTGGTCTCAAGGATCGAACTCACAACCTCATACTTGCCAGGCAGGTGCTTATGCCACTGAGCTAAATCCCCAGCCCTGCTCTGTATTAGTGTTCTTATTTGCTCCCATGTAACTTGGAGCTTTCTGGTCCAGTGGTCCTGGCACTGTGTATATCTTGGCGCCTTTATGGGTGCATCGTGTTGGGTGTAACCCCGGGAACGGAAGGGCTGGAGCCTACGTCTCCACGTGCTCTGTATTAGTAGGAATGGCCCGGCAGTTTTCCACAGTCGGTTATACAAAGCAGCAGTAAGGGAGAGGTTCACAGCAGTGCTTGAGATTTCCTGGTTCTCTGTGGCTCTTCTCCACCTGCAGGTGGTGCTGCACGCGGGAGGTGCTGTTTGCATTGCAACTGTGGAGTTTGGGGAATGAAACATAGTACATCAATACTTAAAAGGCACTTGACCTTCATAGAGCGAGCACCCTGACACTGTGAGCTCACTACATGTCTTGTGAGGTTGGGGTGCCCTGAGGGTCATTTTCGGTGTCACAAACACATGGGATGACCCCTGTCTTCCGGCAGAGGCTGTGATGTCTGGGGCTTGGCACTGTGACCCATTGCAGTGGGGATTCTCAGAACCCAGCAGCCGAGGAGTCCAGGATCCCCGAGTCTGCATGAAGAATCAGACGCTGCTTGCCAGGCTTTCTTCATGGCTGCTCGTCTGAGAAGTATTTCTTCCCCGACTCCCCGCTGACTCAGAGAAGCACTGCAGCAAGTGCAAAGAGATGTTGTGGGGCTTGTTTCTGACCGCTGCCCTCCAGAGCAGGCAGAACGCTGGATGCTGGACGGTGGTGTGGAAGCACCCTGAGGCCTGGGTACTGGGAAGGGGGAGGGGGAGGGCGCCCTTATCTGTGGAGAAGGCCACTTGTGGGAACTGAGGTGTCAGCCTGCCTCTCTGGAGTTCTTCCTCAGATTCCAGAGACTTCCTAACTCTGCCCCCTTCACCTCTGCATGAGACCCGTGCCCAGGCTGGTCTGTAAAGCCTTTACATTCCCCCATCCAGGTTGGCATCTTCATTCTCACAACTTCTGCCTCAGTTCAGGCCACCACAGCCTGCGTCTGGACTTTTGGGACAGCCCTGACTGCCTGAGGCCTCTGTGCAAGAGAGCCCAGTGTTTGAATTTACTAGGGTCACCATAGCAAAGCCCGTAAACTGAGTAGGTTAAGTAACAGAAATTTATTTTCTCACAGTCTTGGGGGCTGGAAGTCTAAGACCTGGGTGTTGGCAGGGTCAGTTCCCTTTGACACCACTGTCCTTGGCTCACAGATGGCCTGCTACTTTCTGTATCCTCCTGTGGTCTTTTCTTTGTGTATGTCTGTGTCCAAAGCGCTTTTTATAAAGACACCAGAGCCACACTGGGTTTGGATACACCCACATGACCTCCTTTGACCTCGATGGCTTCTGTAAAGGTGCTGTCTCCAAATGAGGCGACCTCTGAGGTGCTTGACATTAAGACTTTGCCTGAAGAAGTGTGTATGTGTGTGTGGGGGGCATAGTCAGCCCTTAACAGTTTCTGTATAATTTTTTTGCAGGTGATGCATCTCCTCAAGTAGGATTTTTATGTTGCTTTCTTGCATTTTCATGTGCTCTTTTCCTGGCTTTCGGCACTTCCTTTAATCTTCTCTGTCTCTCGGAAACCCGCCAGCTCCAGCCCCACCACCCCATGCAGCCTTCTGTCTTTGTCGAAGACACACTCCCCATCTGTTCCACTACGTTGAACACTTAATCCCAGCTTTCTTCTGTGCTCTGCTGTTTCACTGAGTGTGTTGTGTCTACACCCACTGGACTCTGCGCTCCTTGAGGGCAGAAGTCATGGTTTTCATTCACCTTGACTTCTATTTAGTGTAGGCATGGGGCTGGCAACGAATAATATTGTCGATTGATTAAAAGCTGACTTGTGTGGGAGCTGTGAGCGGCTCCTTAAACGCTAAACAAGATTCTTTCCTTGGTGTGAGGGGAGCGATGTGAGGAGCCTCTGGCGTAGGTATTTTCACTTTAAGAGGCAATGAATTCAGGGACCTGGGAAAGGTTTAAACATGAGTCTTAAATTATTTGCTCAGCTTTGATTTTTATTTTACAAGATGCCGGGGCAGTGCTGGGAGCTATTTGCAGAAGGGGTGCGTAAGAGAGATGAAGAGAGACTAGAAGTGGATTTACCCAGATGTTGCCTCGTAGAAAAAATATGTGTGCACTGGGCAGGGGCTTCTCTAATGCGGAGGCATGAAGAACTTCAGGTTCTGCCCCTGGGCTCACTGGAGGGAGATTTGATTTCTGTTCCTGCAATTTTGTCCCTCTGCCAGTGTACATTGAGCTAAGTCACTATTGAGAATGGCCCCTCTGAGGAAGAGAAGGAAGACCAGCTATTTATAGGCTGAAGTCAGACGCGACCCACCTTTTCAGCCTGTAATTTACAGTATATGATGAGAAAATGAACTTCTATTGCAGCGGGAATGTGAAAGGACAGAAGACAGATTTTTTAGCAGCTTGGGGTTTGGCTTATGTACTTACGAAATGACTATGAAAATGGCCATTTCTGTGCCAGGAGACTGCTTTCACTGATCTGCAGTCACTGATGCCAAGGGTGCCTACATCCTGTCTCTTTTGGGGACTGATGACATCTTTAGAGCTAGGCGTGTGGGTGTGGTGGAGGGAAGAGTTTTTGCACCTGAGAGACAAGAAGAGAAGCATAGGAAAAAATGAACAGGGGTGTATGTCTTCTGATTTAAGGTGGTGCTCTGGTTTTACAATGCAGTAAATGTGACGTTGAAGAGCTCTTTTAATGGGAGAGGGTTATATTAGCTTCTTGATTGTAGGCTCGGCCACTGTTTGAGCTAGAGCTCATTGGCTTGAGTCAGAAACCCTTGATGAAGTTCAGAGACTGAAGGTAGTATTTCTCAAGCTCTCTAGTGGTCATGCAAAACTCAGTTGCAGCTCGAGTAAGTAGTACATTCTTGCTAAATACGTATCCCAAGCCAGGCACTGAGCACATTGGAAAGGTGAATGATGCACCCCAGGTCCCCATCTTGAATCAGAGCGAGGCTGTCCCCACTGTGGGCCTCTTACCCCCCACCCATCGCCACGCCTTGGCCCTCACTAGGGGCTCACTAAGTGTTAGCATCTGTGCCAAGTAAAACCTCACCTCTTGCCGTTGCACAGCTGATAGAAACCCTTGTGTGACACCTGGCTGCACAGGTGATGTGTGGATCAGGATGGGAAGAGGTGAGAATAGAGAACCAGCAGATGCAGCAAATCCCCGAAGAGAAACTGAGCGTATGGGGAGTGGAAGCTGAGCTGTCGAAGAGTTTCCAATCATTTCAAAGCAGGAAAATAAGACTTTGATGCTTGGGATGTCATTGCAAAGGAGCGCTGTGGAGGAGGCGGCTGGTTAAAGAGTGACTGGGAGACGAGGACCCCGACGGACTGTGGCTTGAAAGCTCTCTCGATGTGTTCATTAAATCAAGTTTGTAATCACGCTATTCAACTCTTGTGTATCCTCACTGATTTTGTTCTCATTAATTTGTGAGCTATTGAGAGAGGTGCTAAAGTTTCCCATTGTGATTGCTGATTTGTCAGTTTTGCATGGTAATTCTTGTCTTTGTTTTATATATTTTGTGATTTTATTTACTAGGTGCAAACAGAGTTATATCTTCTTGGAAAAATTTTTTTAAATTTTTTGATAGCAACTATCTTTGTCTCTAGTAAATGCTTTCCCTGTTAAACTCCATTTTGTATGGCTTCTTTTGGCTGGTATTTATTTGGTTTTATCTCTTCCCACCTTTTAACAATGCCTACTTTTGTTTTGAATTTGCCTCTTATAAACAGCATAAAACTAGATTTAGTTTTTATCTAATATGATAATCTGGGTTTTAATGGTGGAACTTAATCCACTTAATTTTCTGTGATAACTGATGTTTTTCTTTTTGTTTTTTTTTGCTTTGATTTTTCTCTTTTCCTACCTTCCATGTATGCATAACATTTAAAAAAATTTCCTTATTTCTTGTACTGACTCAAAAGTTATACATTTATTTGTCATTTTTAATGATTAGTTTAAAAACTGTTTTGTGTATACTTTACCCAACAAAGTTAATCGACAGCCCTGTAATTCTCATGAATGAAATAAAGAATTTAGAAAGCTTAGCAACTTCATATTACAAGTTTCTTTTGCCCAATATTTTTGGTTCCATATTGGTTTTTATGACCCCAAATGGGGTCATAAAATGAATAAATGAATAAATGAAAAATGAATAAAATGAATCACAAGTTTGTATTATTTATGTTATTACTATCTATGAGGAATTTTTGCCGAATAAATATCAGCAAATTCCTTCACATCCCCACTAGAAGATGAAAGCTCCTCTTTCAATAATTAACAAATTAATGGAAACTAAAATTAGTAAAGATGTAGAAGATTTGAGTGACATGATTAAAAACTTGATCTGCTGAGCATATTGGGAAGCTTTCTAGACACATCTGTCACACTTGCTCAGCCCCCGCCCACTCTTCCACCAGTCTTTCCACTGGCAGCACTGTCATTAAATCCCTCCCAAGCACCAGATTCTTACTTTTCTGGTTTTGAAATGACTGAAAACTCTGATAACTTGGCTTCCATGACCCCAGATTTCTGTTTCTTTAGTTCTCTCTCTCTGCTTATTTCTTACCTCTCACTCATTTGGTTTGAAATTTTTATAAACATTGGAGACATTTGGAGAATTCTTTTTCTTCATTTTTATTTATTATGTTTGAAAGAAGAAAGTTGTTCTTTCAATGAAGGCCAGTTAGTGAAAATTTCTTTCAATCTCATTGTATTCTTCAGTGATAACTTAGCAAGGTATAGAATTCTAAGTAGACAGTTATCAAATCTTTGAAAATTATATTCTGTTGCCTTCTGACTTCTCTTGGGGCTGTTAAGAAGTTTACTGGTGTTCTTTACAAGTAACACACCTTTCCACCTTTATAAACTACCCCTTGGGTGCTGATTTTATTTAACCTCACAAGAACACTAGCCTGAATGAATTTCTTTTGGATTCTGCTTGTGAGTTATGACAGAGTTTTAGTGAATTAGTAAAACATGATTTTACTTGCATATTTTTAGGTAAAACAAACAAAAGCTAAGATTTGAATATTTTATTCCCATTCCTGATGGATCGTATTAGGAATACCCTGTGGTTTAAAAATGAAGTGTGCCCCAAACCATCCACTTTAGGAAGCTCGCTGTCATTTTTAGAAGCTTGCCTGTGAAGAAGAGGGTGGGAAGTTTATATAAATTTGATTTTCTAAACATAAATGATAGACTTAGCTATATGTCTAAAGAGAAAGAAACAGAAGAGAAGGGATTCTGAATATTTAAAGAGAAGAGGGAAAACTGATAGAGGTTGTTGAGTGCTTTAAAAAGAAAGTAGAGTTTTTATCCTCTGAGACGGAAAATCTGTATTTCCTGCCTTCGATTTGTCAGTTTCCATTTCTCTCTTTGATGGCGAAGTTCACTCAGGCTCCCCCAAACTCCTCTGCTCCTTGGTCCTGATCATGTTCAAACACCTTATTGTCTTAAGAACAAAGTACAAACTTTCAGTACGGCATTTAGGGTCTTCTGAGATTAGGACTTTTCTTCAATTAAGCCATTCCTTATGTGATTTTATCTTGCATTTCTCCTTTTCACATGCTCTGGCTAGTGAATTTTGTGTAGTTGGTGCTTTCTGAATATGTCCTACCTTTTCTCATGTTCTTGCCTTTGGCTTCTCATCCTAGTAGAGTGCCATCTCCTAATTTGTTTTTTCCAAACGTCAAGATGAGATATCTCTTTCAAGACTTAGTATAATCTCTCCTCTTCTTCGGTTCCTCTTTCTTGAGTTCTCCAACCAGGAGGCATCTCCCCCTTTTGCACTCTCCTAGAGATCTGGGCCCTTCCCAGTTCCCATAGCCTGACGGTAACAAGTTATTGAATACAAGTTCTTCTATTGGACTAAGACCTCCAGAGGGCAGAGAACGGGTCTGCTTCGCCCTATGACCCTCATGGCACCACACCCTTTAAAGATGCCTCCCAGTGGCTGCGAATGCATGTGAAAGGGATTCGTGTGTATGTCACCGTAAGAATTGCTGCCAAAATTGTGAGAACTGCTTCTGTTTACGGGGTGGCTTGCAGGTCTCATAGCAGAGGAGACAACATTTGTAGGATGTCTTGAGCCAGAGGGTGGCACTGGCCTTCCACTGGAGTCCTCATTTACCTTGGTAGAAGAGCTATGGAACGTAGTCTAAAAACTGAGAAACAGTGAACTAGACCTAGTTGGGAGACCTTCTTGGTAGCTTTGGACCAAGTCAGGGCTACTCCTGCGTTTGGATACAGCTTTGGCCATGGAGTAAGAGTTGACCCAACCTTGGCCCATTTCCATGGTGAAATCTCTGGGGGGGGTACACCGGTCACTGTCCCTGGGTCATCTACAAATGTGTGAGAAGAAGAGGTGTTGCCAGTCAGCTCAGGGTTCCCGTGCTCAATTCAGATGGCAATTGTGGGTCAGCAAAGCGCGGCTCTGCTAGCAGGCTTGATGTCATCAGATCACATGAGGTAATGTCGGATGCCAATGGTTGACACAGACCGCTGCTGGTCACTGCTGCCACTGTCCAATGCTGACCTGTGCCTCATCCAGTAGGTTATGCTACCAGACACTGCTCTCTGCTGCTGGTCTTCATTGGCTGGTGGTCTTTGCAGCTGTTTGGTGCTAACAGCTCTGAGTGTTTATTTCTCTCTCTCTCTCTCTTTTAAAAAAGTGACTGCTGTGTCCATACTACTCAGGATAAAAACCTCAAGTAGATTTACAGGACTGTTGGAGCCCACACTACCTGAGAAATGAATCACAAGCAATTTTACGCGAACACCAAAGTGAGTCTTTATTGTAACAGGACCTGTGCTGTCGCCCTCCTAGACTAAAGCCCAAGACTGGCTGAAGAGTGCTGCTTTGTAGGTGCAGGCGTGTTTCAGCAAGGAAAGGGGAGAAAGTTGCCGGGCACGTTGGGTGTATAATCAAGGGGTCCAGATCTCTCCCTTCTTGATCTTAGCTACCCCAGAGTACCTTCTCCAGTCTTCACAAGGGCAGTGGTATTGATCGAAGTGGAGGGAGGGGAGGAAGGGTGCCCATTGCCTGTCTGGCTGCTCATGTTGGAGTAGAGACTGGAGGTTTGAAAGCCAGAGAAGACACTGCTGGAGAGCCAGGGAGGCCACTGAGACAAGTCGTCCCAATCCATTAGGAGGGTGAAAAGGGGCAAAGAGAGGCAAGGGGAAGGCCTACGACAGCCATCCTCTACATCCCTCTTCCAGCAGGCATGGGAAAAATGAAAAAGTCAGGAGCTTCTTGTGTGTTGCAGGCATGGACCTGAAGATCTAGGGACTCTGCTCTGGCTGTCCTTGGCCTCTCTAGACTTCCTTGTCCGCAGTTTCCCTACTTTTTCAGATCGGATCATGTGACCATATCAGTAAGTTAATCTATTCAGTTGGTCCTAGAGGAGGAGTATGAGCAGGGGTTCAGGAGTCAGTGGACATTCATGAGCCTGTAACCAGTTTCTGGAGTTGCTGAACCCTCTCTAAAGCAGTGACACGGAGGAACAGGAAGAGACACCCGAGAATGTTCCAGAGTCTGGCAAAGACGAGGCAGATATCTTTGTCGTGAGGACATCTGTACTGTGAGATCTCACCCATCTCAAGAAGCCTTACAGTCTACCTCTAATTCAGAGCAGACAACTGCCCAGGAAATTTCCAGAAGCTTTTATGAGCTCTGATGCAAAACAAGAACTTCAAGAAGGGACTATATACTCCTGCTCTGTACCACAAAGTAGCTTCTGCATTTTCTTTCTGGTGTTCAACGTGGTACAGTTCTTCAGCAGGCTTGGCATTATCTCCCACCAAAGACACGCTTGAGAAACCTTGTGGCCTACAGTTGGTCCTCAAGGGAAATCTGAGCCTCAGTCAGTTTGTGATGCCCAGTGCCCTGCATGCTGTCTTTTTCATCATGAACTTTTGGGAGATGGAGTGGGAGGGGACTCACCTGAATGTGCCTACTGAGCCCTAGGACTTACGCTAGGGTCCTTATGTGGCAGGTGTGAATATGGAGAGTTTGGGCTCATCTTGTCACCTGAGAGTTCGCAATGGGACTGACAGTGTGACTACACCTTGCTTCCTGCCACACAAATTAAAGGCTTTGTTCTAAGAACACAAAGGCCATTGTCTGCCAGAGCAGCTTTCCAGCAGCTTCTCTGTGCCAGAGTCGGCATGCAGAGCGTGCTACCCTCAAGGGGCAGAGGCATTGGCTGGGGAAATTTTCTATGATTACTGGGGTGGAATCTGCCCCACAGCATGCAGCCCCAGCCAGGCCTGCTGAGCAGACACCAGGCTTTCCACAGTGGCTTTTCTCTTTCCCTGAATTGCAAAATGTGGCTGAATGATGGACGGGATTGGGAAGAACATTCTGAGATCTGAATTTTTGGGTTCTTGGGGGCATAATATGAGCTCTGGAGCTCAGAGATGGCCAAGCAGTCAGTTCGTGGGACGACTGCAACATCAGTTACTAGAGCCTTCTTGTGAGTCCCCTGAGCCCCACACTGTGGCCCTACAAATACTCGGAGACGCCCAAGTCAAGCCGAGCAGCCAGAGGAACACGAGGAACCGAGACGGAAAGCAGTTGATGTGCTGCAGTTCGCCTCAGTCTTTTAAACATATGTCTCTCTTGGAGAAACATATACATCTCGAGGATTCTATTAAAGTTTGTGTTTCAGAAGAGTAGAATGTGTTTTTTTTCTGGTTTTCAAATATGAAATTATAATATTGAATATATTTTAAAAACTACATATGTCCTCCCTAAGATGTTTAAAATTTTTTATTGAGGTATAGCATGCATAACAGTATACTGCTTGAATTTTTGCATGCATATGTATTTATATGAATACCACCCAGATGTATAAGAAATATTTCCAGCACCCCAAGTAGCTCCCTTGCTCCTTTCAAGTCAGTCCCACTGCCCTACCTATCCAGAAGTAACCACGGTTCCAGCTGCCGTCCGTGTGGGTCACTCCGCCTGCTCTTGAACTTCGAGTGCACAGAATCGAGTTTCTGATTGACGCCTGGCTTCCTTTGCCCATGTTGCATGTTGTTGCATATAGCAGTGCAGATGCTTTCTGACTTATAAGGGGTTACTTCTAGACGACTCCACCGTAAGCTGAAAATCATTGTAAGTCAAACAGTCATCTAACCCGCTTACCCTATCAGCCATCGTAACTCGGTTAGTTCACTGCAAAGTTTCCATTGTTAACCCCGGTGACCACTGTTACCCTGGCACTGCCACTGCCCAATGTGGAGGAAGAGAATTATAGGCCTGTCAACATGCCATGAAAAGATCAAAATTCAAAGTATGGTTTCTACTGAATTCGCATTACTTTTACACATTCATAAAGTAAAAGAAATCGTGGGTCACACCACTATGAGTCACAAACAGTGCCGCTTATTCTTTTTCAGAGCTGTGCAGTATCCCATCATGTGCCTTCTCCCATGATTTATGCATTACTTTTTTTCACTGGAGGCCACTGGTATGGTAGGAAAAAAGATGCTATCTTTGAAGCCCTGTGTACAAACTCAGAACTTCTTTCTCTTCCGAGCTTGTGCCCTAGAGTAAGTCAAGCTGGCCATAACCTTGGTTTCTTCCTTGCAGAATGGGATCATTACACTTACTTCTCATCATTATACTTACTTCCTGTGGGCAGAGGAGCCAATGTGTGTAAAGTCTCCGACGCAGCACCACAGTGGGGTAACCCTAAACTCATGGAGCCGTGATTACAAGGGATATGAGGGCTGTGTGATTGTTCCTTGGGTACACAGAGGCTGCAAGTTCCGTTCATGTTCAGGACGTCAGGGCAGGGGTCACCCAGGCCTTGCAGTGGGCTGTCCCACAAGAGGAAATGCCCTGGGAGGTGCTGGCCTGGGAGTTCAGGCACAGTGTCCAAATGCAGACTGTGTGGAAAGGACACAGCAGTGAGCTGTAGAGGACAAAGGTGGGTGCCCGTGGCTAGACAGTTCCGTGTGAGGCTAAGGAGAGCGTGTGTAGAAGTCAGCACCAGGACGGTGTGCAGGCTGGGATGGAAGCAGTGCTGGCAGAGTTGGGAGTCCCTCCTGAAGCAGTGAGGGAGAGTTGCAAGTCCTTCCTGGAGAAAGTAAGGCTGAGGCTGGTCCTTGAGTGGCATATGGAGAAAGGGACAGTGGCGCTGACGTGATGTGAGCAGGAAGATCCGAGCAGGAAATATTAACATAAAAGGGCAGAGCAGGGTTGGACGAGAAAAAGTCCTACCTGACATCCTCTGCCGCCAGCACTGCCGCCGTGGCTGTGTGTGAGCGTCTTGTGCCGGGTACCCTGCTGATCAGAATGGAGATCCTCTCACCGAGCCGCAGATGGTGCGAAGCTGGAGTCCGAGCGATGCCTCCGTGGGCCCGTGGGCAGACCCTCATCTCCTCACAAGGGGTTCAGGGAAGCAGCCAGCTGCTGGGGTTCTGTAGCCATTTTCCTCTGGGGACTACTCACTCTTTCGGGAGGGCTGAAGATCCCACCCGCTCTCCGCATCCCCTGGACTGCTGAGCCAGGTTCTCGGGTGGCGGCCACCTGTGCCTCCCCACCCCTCAGAGCTGTGTGGCCTTACAGCTGGGCGGACAATTGGTTCCGACCCGATTGTCTTGCAGGGCTGTGAACCAGGAAGTGCCGGCCTGTGGCTGTGCTCCTGATGTGTGAGAATGATTTCCATGTCGTCATTGGTATAGACTGGAATACAGGCCTTTATTTTTCTCTGCCAGCTACCGTGGTCTGGATTGAGTATTTAGGGCAGGGGTGGAATCATGCCCCTCCCAAAATGCATATGTTAAAGTGCTAACCTCAATGGTCTTATCTGGTGGTGGGGTTTTAAAGGTGAGATTGAGATAAAATGAGGCCAATAGGGTGGGCCCTGGTTCGGTAGGGCTAGGGTACTGATAAAAAGTGATCAGGAAATAGACACACACACTAAAGGAATGCCATGTGAAAACTGGGGAGCAAAGGGCACCTAAAATCCAGCGAGAGGCCTCAGAAAGGGTACCTTGCTGACACCTTGATCTGGGGCTTTTAGGCTCCAGGACTATGAGAAAATAAATTTCTGTTGTTTAAGCCACGGTCTGTGGTATCTCCTGACAACTCTAGCAAAAGAATACAGATGTCATTCATGTCATCTGAGGTACAGAGAGAAAAATCAAGTGTTAATAACAATGCTAGTCGTCATTGTAAAGATAGCTTGCAGCTGTGAATGGTGAAAGGCCACTTTACGGAGATACACTTGGAAATAAATAGGAGGACAGGCTTCTTATCAGTAGATCTGCATTGCTTTTTTTTTTTTTTAAATCTCCACCATGCTGAAGTCCCAGGAAATGTTCATTAGTGAGTGCTGCCTGATGATATGGGTTTGCTTATAGATTGGACTAATACAGAATAATTAACCTTGTTTTGCTCGCTTGTTTTTCGGAGAAATGCCCGTGCCCCTTTTCCTTAGCCAGTGGACTTGGTGGGGAAGGGCTGGAATGTCAGAACAAGGACCTTCAGTAGGCCTCAGGGTCCTTATTCCAAACTCACTTTGAGATGAGATGAGTCTGGACCCCAGTGGCAGCCGGAGAGCTCGCTGAGGAGATAGATCACACAGATATATATCCCGGGACAGTCATAAATGTCTCAGCTTATGATGCGGTCGGGTGAGTTACAGAACCAATAGTTTTGATCAAGTGCCCAGCTCTGCTCCATTAGCAGAAGGGTAATGAGAATTGAAGAACAAGGTGGGGGCAGTGGGGAGAGGATGGGGTGGCCTTAGGGACGATGAGGCAGGAGGGGCTGATAGCTATTGCTTTACTGAAGGAGACCATTCTCCAAGTTTCTGTGGTGGGCCTGACCTCTGCCTGGTTGGGCCATGGGGTGTGGCTCTGGGCTTTCCCAAGAGCTGCAGTTCCAGGAGGCAGCTTTTGAGCATGATTAACTGTGTTTTGGGGGGAGCCGTCTCCTTCCAAATCACTTTCACCTGTAACCTTCCTAGCTCCTCCTCCCAGCAGCCCCAGGGACTGAGCCAGGCTACTGACTGCATACCGTCCAGAGGGTGACCAAAGCCCAAGGTGGAGAGTGGGGGGGTGCAAGAAAGAGGGGGCCAGGTGGGTCACACCAAGGTCTGGCCTCCATTCTATTGGCTCACTAATTGTGGGTGCCAAGGTCACCTCCCACTCTTTTTTTTCCTCTTAGTTTACCCCTTTCCCCTTCAAGTCCCTCTTTCCCTTTATTTACTCTTCCATTCTTTTGTTATACATCTTGGTTTTCCCTTCCTTCCCTTCCTCTCCAGAGTCTTTCTTGTAACTTCCCTCTTTCTTTCTTTCTTTCTTTCTTTCTTTCTTTCTTTCTTTCATTCTTTCTTTCTTTCGTTCTTCCTTCCTTCCTTCCTTCCTTCCTTTCTTCCTTTCTTCCTTTCTTTCCCTCTTCCTTTCTTTCCCCATTTCCTTTAGTCCAATTTTGCTCAATAGCTTGAGTAATTGATTACCTCTTTAACCTCTGTTGGGATTTAGTGCTCACCACAAACTTTGGGGAGTACTAAGAAAGAGAGACAGAGCTGAGGGTCTGGAGTACAACACTTATGATGAAATCAGCCGTTTTTAGAGGATGGAGGTGTGCTTCAGTGAAGAACTCTCTTCTTTCTCAGCCAAGACCTGAGCCAACTGAGGCTCAAGATAAAAGGGTGAGACAGGTGGGTAATGCACACAGCAGTCAAACTCACTAGGAAGCTGGTATTGGAGAAGGTGGCTTGTAACTCCAGATGCGTGGACTGTTTCATACAGACTGAGCATCTGTTGTAGCTCAGCCACTGGGCCCAGGCAACCCCAGGGCAGGACTCCCATTGCAGCAGGAGGACCTGCATCCAGCAGCCTACGTAGGATGGGCCTGTTGCAGAGAACTTCCTCCCAGGGCAGGGGAGGAAGATTCAGATTACCCAGAGTGTATCTCCCTTCCAAGGTCACAAATGAGGATCAGTGCAGTACTGTGTAAGTGAGTGAGGACTGAGGTGAGAGAGAGAGACAGACAGACAGACACCTCACCTAGCTAACCTAGGTTGGTGGTAACAAGCCTTTCCTCACATGCTGGATGGGACATTTAATCTGACACTTCAAAGATTGGTATTTACCTTGGTGTGATAAAGTTCCTCCCTCCCAAAGAATCCAGAACAAATTAAGTGAGCTTCTTTCTTTTTTTCCCCCCTCTCTAACTTCCTTCTGTATAAAATAAAAGTCCAGGAAAGTCTTTCATTCAGTTAGTATGTCAACAAATATATATTGAATGCCTATGAAAAACAAGCTGCTTCACTAGGCAGGAGAAATCTTGAGATTAACAGGCGGTAACCTTCTGCCCTGGAGGAGCCTCTGATGCGCCCGCCAGGCGAGGCACACTGGGAAATAGCAGAGGGTCGGGGCCGGGCTGCTGTGGTTGATGCTTGTGGCTGAAACCGGTAAGAGCGCTAAGTGAATGGGGTTTGTTTTGGGAAGAAAAGTTTCTCGTTACAGGGAGGAAGTGGTATTTGAACCAAGTCTTGATAGCAAGTAGGATGCCAACAAACAGATAACTTCTTTGGCCTTCTAAGTAGAGGCAACAACAGAAAGTCATGGCAATAGGGATTCCAAGGGTATTTGCAGGGGTCAGGGATTAGTCCAGTTGGTTTTATATGCCATGTGAGAAGGAAAAGGTCAGAAAAGGTCAATTGTGGGGAAGAGGTGAGATAGAGGCTCCCGAAAGTCGGTGTAACGGTTCGTCCGCACTTTGGTACAATGGGAATGATGAAAGTCACTAAGCTGGAAGCATGGCCTGGTTATCTGTGCGTTGCGGAACAGTCACTCCAGTTGCAGTGCTGTTTGGGTTGGAGGGAGCAGAACTTGGAGACTGTGAGAATACTGGGCAGTTTGAGATCCGGGTGAGAAATGCTCATGTCAGCAGAGCGAGCTCCGGGGGAGCAGATGGGCAGGGGGTGGACCCGTTCCAAGGATATCTCCAGCAGTGCTCCAAGGTCTGTGAACACAGCAGGGGGGGTGGTGTCCAAAGGGCTCGCGTTACTCCTGATTGGAGATGTGGAGGAGGCTGCTGGGATGTGGAGTGCAGGCCCCTCTGAAAGGCCAGGTGGGTTTCAGCAGCACAGATCCTATGTGATGAGGGAGAAGGCCGGTTGGTGCTTGGGGAGGTCCATAAGGTTCCGGCAGGAGGTGTGAGGTTTCTGGGTGCTCTCTGTTGGGCCTTGCTTCATCATATAAAAACTAGGCTCTACCAAAGATGGGAAAGATCAAGAAAACAAGGCCAGAGAGACACTTCAGGACAAGAGAAGACAAACCTCAATCCTGGAGAAGCCAAATCAGAGCAGCAGCCCTCAGGGCGCCTGCAAACAGGTCTTGCCATGGATGCTGTCACCTCCCTCTGGAGCTGCCAGTGCTGCTCCATTATTGCTTGGATTTCACGACTTTCTTGTTCTCAGAAAGAGAAAAGAGCTTATTAAGGGAAGTGGCTGCCAAGTGTATTTTAAGATGAACAAAGCCTAGATCATTTTTTCCCTCACCACATACCATACATAATTGTACGAAGGGCAGGATTTATTTGGTTTGCATTATGATTTTTCCCCCAAGCTTAATTGCAGTGTTAAAAAGACAACTACAACTTGAAAGAAACAAACTCCACAGTCCTGGAGACCAGCATGACCATTCTGGGTCTGAAACACAACTTCTTTGTGAAGAGAATTAATTGTATATGGAACTTTGGGGCTTATGTGAAACACCGTTTTATGAAAATAAACTTGAACAGTCATTAAAATGAATAGTTGTTTTAAATAAGACTCTAACTGCACGGCGGTGCCAGGGAATTTTAGATGCCTCCTTTATTGGCTTTGTCTTGGGTTCAGCTCTGCATTTACTAAAACAATGTTGGGGCCCCAGAGGTAAGTCTTAGCTTATAATTGGGAATCAAATGTACAATTCCAATGACAGATTGTTAGGGGAGGTAAGGAAATGAAAAAGCTGGTATAGTATTCAGGTCCAAATACTATAACTTCATGAATAAACAATTCTATGTGGGAGAAGTCCAATACATTAGCAGGAAGTCTTGTTGCTTAATAGTTTGACCTTAGATCAAGGAACTCATCATGAAAGTTGGCCTTGGAGTTCTGGGACATTCTCCCCAGCAACCTGAAAGTCAGAAATGCAACGGGGGTGACCTCTGGTTTGTCATCTGCCAGCACAGACCTAGGCTACTTCGGGCCCAGGTTGTCTGCATGGCCCAAGGAGAGCCTGGAACTGGCCCCTTCACCGTGACAGGTCACTTTAAAACTCGAGCTTGAACAATTCTCTGGGGGTCATCAGGGTAGGGACATGTTTTGTAGATTGGGGGATCCACAAAGTTGTGGCCAGAAGGTGGGGGATGAGATTTGGGTTGAGGAGCTTTCCTCTTGACATTCTGCTGCGTTCTCTGTCCCCGCGCCCTCCTGTTGGGAAGCTGGAGCAAAGCGCTGAGCATCATGGACTCCACTCCTGTGCGGAGGCAGATGGGGACCTGGCATCCTTTGGAACTGCTCAGTGTCTGAGCTCACAGCCCCCCGAGGAGAATGCATCACTGATTTCCACGCCCCGACACGCACAGGTGATCCCTGGCCCCGTCATTCACTAGCATTTCTCCTGTCATTGAGGTCATGCTTTTCTCTGTGCAGTGAAATTCTTTCAGTTATTTAGACAAAAACCTGTACCAAGGAAAGATGGGAAGCTCTTGGAGTTTTACATGGGGATTCACGAGAAGAGGCTGTCTTTTGGGTTTGCAGTGAGACCCGTGGTTTAAGAGATGGGCTGGTGGCTTCTTCCAGCGTCTGTAATGACACCCATTCTGTGTTTCCTTTGGAGCTGTCATGAGTTCTCAGAGGCAGTGCCTCATCTTGCGGAGCGATGCCCTCTCTGCTTGTGTCTCTAATTGCCTGGTTCAAATCTGGTTTGAACAGCAAGACCTGTAGCTCCAAAAGGCCCCCAGAACGGCGGTGGTGATTGTGTGGTGAGGAGATGGCACCAGTGTTATCTGCTGTGCCACATGAAGCCCCTGGGGAGGACCCCCTGCAGCCTCCAGGCTCTGGAGGGAGCTTCCCCGGGGGAAGGCTTCTGGATGCACTCACTGCCGCTGTCCCTGGGCGTGTTCCTCTGCCCATGCGTCCCTCTTGTCTGCTGAGGTGAAGGTGTGGTAGGCACTGGTGTGATGGCCTCAGACACTGATTCCACAGCAACTGCAGCGAGGCCTCGAGAACCGGAAAGCCGGGGAATGGCTTCTCTTCTGCTTAGTATGAGGCTGAGCCCTGTATCTCTACCCCCAGCTTCCTGAGGGTGAGGAGCAGTCAGTTGGGTTCCATTGTTCTGTTCTCTACAGAGGGACCTGGGGCAGCAGAGAGGACCCTACAGGCACATGGCAAGGCTCTTCCAATGATCTGCTTATTCATTCTGAGGTGGAAACACTTTCCAATCTCCAAGTTCTAAAAGTGCATTTTGGTCTGGTCTGCAAATGCTTGACTAGCAACATGGGGTCTTGACACTCCCCTTTCCTTTCAGTGGCATGGCTCAGTGAATCAATTCAAACCCATTAAGATTTTCACAATGACAGGAGGAGAAAATCCTTGCAGTGAACACTCTTACGATACTGTGACTGAGCACCATTTCCTCGAATCTGGATCGCTTTCTCATTCTTAAAAATCCCATCAATTGCAATCCCTCCTCTAGGCCACATATCTGGTTTTCACATCCCTATTTCTTGACACAAAAGCTTATAAGCAAAGGCTGTAGATACATGAATTACATACTTATTGGTAACGCTGTGTAGCTCTGTGTTCTCGAGGTAACGTGGAAAGAGTTGGTGATTTTTCTGGGCTTGTAAATCTGAAGAGCTAATTGTCCTTCAGAATAGCAGAGGTGAGATGCAGGGGCAGAAAACTGGGGTCCGCTCCTAAGTAACTGTGGGATCCTTGTCTGTACTCTTCTCAAATTCTCTCTCTGTGTGTGATGTCTTAAGTGAACTGTTTTTCTGTGCAAAGATGACTGAATTTAAAAAACCTAAATTAAACACATCTTCTCCAGGAGCACATCTGTTGCACGCAGTGAAGCCCATTCTGTCATTATCAATGCCTGCTGGGCAGTGAAGTCACTCCAATCCTAAAACAAGGAATGAGGACAACAGGCCAGTATTAAATATTCAAGTTTTTTATTTCTGTTGTATTTCGCTATTCTCTCCCAGAGAACACAAAGAATACTGACATATTTTCTGGAGCTCAGGTGGATCTAATGGACTGGAGACACTTTCAACTCAACTGGAGCGATACATAAAGAGGACTTAATTACAGTTAGGATTCAGTGGGTTAATGGATAAACAGGGCACCTCCGTGTTTCATTGCGTCTAAGAAGCAACTGCTTTTAAGATGTACAATCACTGCACCTCTGAGAAAAAATCCTGCCAATTAAACTATGACCACAGGACTTTATAATTCAGAATTCTAATTTTACACTTATTGAAACAACTCCTTATGGCTTGTTTAGAGACTTGTGTACCTATTAAGATAGAAAAAGAAGCAAAATCAGTTAGCTTCAGTATTGCTAAACAGCCTTTATGGGACAGCTCTTCAGAAAGAATCCTTGACGCCACATTGGTGGTGTCTGTGGTCGTGCTGTCCTCTGGAACATCAAGAGCTATGACCACAAGCGTTTCCTCCCACCTTGCTGCACTCTTGGCCTTGAGTTATCTTCCTAGACCCTGGCGCTCATTCACAGACTCTAGAGCTGGAGCTTTCTTGATCTTACCAGAAGGCCAGAACCCGGAACTCAAGTTCATTTCTCTAGGAATCTTTCACTGACCGAAAGACCAAGGTTAACAGTTGTCTAACCTTGTGACTTGAACAACACGCACCGGCTGAGCAATGTAGTCCTGTGCGGGCATGTCAGTGTCAGACTTTCACGCTGAATGCTAATGATTCAGGATGTGCTGGACGGCCTGGCAAGCTGCTCTTTCCTTCCTTCCTCTCTGATCTCAGAGAGTCACTATTGGTAGAACAGATCTTGAGTATGACTGATACATTGAGATGTAAGGATAGGATATCTGATATTCCATTGGGAAACTGTTTGTCTTACTCTGTAGAAATGAGAAGTAGAAGAGAAACAATCGAGTCTAGATTTTCAGCTTCAGGGGCCGACAGTTCCACCCAACACATAGCGATATGTGGTCCAGTGCAGAATTTTGCTTACCCAGGAACCTTGTGTTAGGGTACCACTCCATACCTCTGTCGTTTCCCATCCCACACTACATCCATGTGGCAACTGTGGCTTCTGTGGGAGCAACAACCACGTTCCATTCATCTTCGTAACTCCAGTGCACTGTGCAGTGATAGAATTTGGTGGAGTTTGAGTGAACTTTTTGTCAAAAGACTTAGGGTGGAGAGAATAGGGCAGAAATGCTCAGGGGCAGGGAAATGTTAGCCAGATGCAGAGGTGGTGGAATGGTGCTGATTAGCTGGGGTGGAGGGTTTGTAAAAGGAAGTGGTGGAAAATTGGACAAGGAGGGGAGACTGCTGCCAGCCACAGAAGGCCTTGAATAGTACCAGAAGGGTCATTACTTGGCCATCCAGCACCTGACAAACACTGTTTCAGGACTCCTGTGCATGACCCAACATCATTTACCATATCAAGTTATCCAAATAGAGAACCCAAAACTTCAGTAAAGCAGGTTATAGTTGCATTCATTCATTCTTCATTCATTCATTCATTTGAAGTTTCTACTAGGATTAATGAATGACGACTGTGTATCTGAGGACATACAGATTAAACAGTGCATGATCTATACCTCAAAGAGATTGAAGTCTAGCAGGTAGACAGATGTATACATGTCTATGCATGCACATGTGAGCACATGCATACACAAGGTCTACGTAAAACAAAAATATTTGGGGTTCAGAGTATTACATTCAAAGTACTGTGGGGGTACAGATGAGAGGGTGATAACCTTTACATGGGTGGGTCAACGAAACTTTCACATAGTCAGGATGGTTCTTCAAAATATTCAGGACAAGACAGGTAATTGTTCTCTACAGAAATAGTTCCCACAAAACAGTTACGTTCTCTGATGTGCGGGAGTGCAGAAACGATGCATCCCCATAGAATCCACAGCGTACATAAGTGTGTTGAAGCCATATTGAAGACCAGCGGGGAAAGCAGACAAACAACAAACACTGACTTATTTGTCTTGGGTTCCTCTGGCATTTTGAAAACCTGTTCACAATTTGGCATCTTGACTCCCATTAATATCTTACACGTATTGGTACCTTAGCACTACAGTTTAGGGTATGTGGCTGACAGCCTGGTTTGGGTGGGGCCGAGGTCCTGCTGTCTTCTCACTACTGAATTCTGTTTCATCACTGTGGATTTCTGCTGTTCTTAGCATTCCCACTAAAAATTGATATTTGACATATGTGACACATGATTTGTGCTTTTCAGTGTCCAAAGTGCTCTTCACAAGAGCCAAAAAATACGTAGCACCTACTGCAGAAGCCATGTAACTGTGAGAATAACTACTCTATGGAAACCAACTGTTATCCATGTACAGAATGCAAGTGATGTTTGTGAAACAACTTAGAGGCTAGAAGAATGCACACATACTGCACCCTGTGCCGAGTGCGTACATCTACTAGGGAGGATAAGGGCTCCTAAGACATATGGCTTGTTTCAGTGCTTCCTAGAGTTTAGTTTTATGTGTAATATTGGTACTGATGCAGAAACTACTTGTCAGATTACTTGGAGATGTTTTCATCTCAGTAGCTGAAATTGGCAAAGCTCAAGCAAAGAGGACCCCTAATGTGATAGTAAAAAAGTTCAACTTCCACTGAGCTTTTTGAATACCAAAAAGTGCTCACCAGTAAACTTACTTGAAAGAGTCTATTGTGTGTGAAAGGTTTAGAATGAATTCAACTTTTAAAAATATATTTTGTGCAGCACATATACTAAAATTGGAACAATGCAGAGATGATTAGTGTGGGCCCTTGCACAAGGTTGACATGCAAAAATATTGTATTTTTTGATTAACATGTATTAACTGTACATATGGATAGGGTTCAGTGTTATATTTCAACACTCTCTCACACACACAGCAGGTCAAATTCAACCTCCCTTTTATTTCCCCCATCTCCCCATTCTTCCTAATCCCTAAGGCTCACTATTCAACATGACTCTGGCTATTTGATCTTCAGTATTCTGCACTGAGAGACCCCTGTCAAACACGTCTGTGAAGTGAAATCTCTTATACTGAACGCAGACTTTCAGTGTAACCAGCTGTCCAGCCCCACGTGTACATCTCTAGGTAAAGCTCAGTCTGTACTTGCAGCTTGATTGGCTAAGAGCATTAAAACATGGCCATGGCCATTTCCAGTCTTTCAGATGCTCAGTCCTTTTCTTTTATTTCTGGAAGAGAACATGGCAGAGTTTAGCAGAACCTCACAGCCTACAATCAGAAAAACTCGCCGAGTGATTGCTTTGTGATCACTGGAGACGTGGTTTCACGGCTGGTGCCATTTTCTTTGTGTGGATTTAGGTAAATAGATGGTTTTGAGAATGAATGAATGAATGAATGAATATTGACTATATCCCAGGCGATCTCAAGCAATGTTCCGACTTGAGCCTGTTTTTTTTAAAGCAACCTTCCAAGGGCAGATTGGTGGATTTTTGAGGCAGGCTGTCCCCCTCTCCTCCATTTCCATATTCTGATCAGATGTTCTTCAGTGAGTCCTCAGAATAGCTAGACCCGAACACATTTCCTTTCACCCTCCTTCCAAAGTATGTTCCCCTCCACAGCCCTCCAGCCAAGCCCCTCTGTCTGGGAAAGGTGCCAGGGAGGAGGAGATGGAAGGCATCTGAGAGTAATGAGAAAAACACATCTCGCTGCACACACAGCTCTTTCTGCCTCGGCTTTGCCGGTGTGAGCTTGTGGGAGAGGCTGAAAAGCACATTCTTTAAAATCCTGGCCCTTAAAAGGAATGCATCTTGGGCTGAAATGTCAGCTTGGCTGTGCCCCGACTGCAGGACAGATTTTTTATTGCTGACTTTTTGACATGATAAAACCCAGCCCCTTCTCCTCCACTCTGGGAATGGTTCACAGCGCTGATGAAATTTCAAGCCCTCACTCAGCCAAACTGTATTGGATTTTTATCACAATACAAAGATTTTACAAATTGTATTTCTATCCTTCCTCTTTAGCCTTTTCCTCTGCAACCCCCACCTCAAAAGCATGTCTTCTCCGGAACCGCAGGGTTAAGGTATCTAAGTAAGCCTTTCCTCTGGACCCTGGGGTCGGCCCAGTCACATCCATTTCTCTCCACCTTTTAAAAAGCTGATCTGAGCCTCCACCTTGGTGGCCTACAGCAGGCTGGGTCAGGCTGTGGTGGCCAGAGGATGAGCTCATGCCTTGTCTCACTGCCTGGCTCACAGCTCATCTTGCGGAACTGCCCCTCGCTGAGTTAGATCTGAATTCTTGAGACATCATTCTTCAGCTATTTGTTTCTAGCTTTGGAGATTTGTAGCAGTGCTCCTTTAAATGTATTCCAACTGTGTTTGGAAACTTGGCTGCGTTTACTTCTGACCTTACAACAGGCCCCTAGAGTTTAATTGCCTGATGTTACTTTAGTGTTGGCCCCAAATTGCTTCTTTCCTTTCCTTGCAATTGGAAAGACACAGTTTCACTTCTATAGACCGAGGGCTTCTAACTGGCTTCACTCGTATTTTGTTGCAGATTTTCAGAGGCGGACTGTGTCTCTGAGCCAGGACGACAGTGAGTGATCAGGTGGCTTTCTGAACTGAAGGGCTGGTCAGACGTTTCCATAGGCAAACATTCACTGGACACCCACCACCTGGAGGACACACAAAGTGGGTCCTCTACTGGGACGAAAGCTTCGTTTATTCATTTGTTAGCTTGAGCATTCCATATTCCAGTATGCAGTGGGTACTGGTAAGTGGTAAGCAAGGACAGTCCCTACCTTGTAGAGATTTAGATACAGATCAGGGTAAAGTATTCTCACAGCCAATTTATATAGCCCAGCAGGACAAAGGTGTCACAAGCAAGGTGTCTGGGCTCATGGAAGGGAGAAGGAAATGTGACTGAGAATGAAGCAAATAGGGTAAACTAGAGTAATGCTCCACTGAACTACCCTTTCACAGTACCATACTACCTATGTTGAACTGAGCTCTTGCAAGATTACATTGCCCGATGATCAGCCATCTTAGTCTGTGTGCGCTCGGCTGCACTGTTCACCCAATGACAAAATTCCCCTATGAAGCATTTCTCAGAATACATGCCTGTTGTTAAGCACCATAGGACTCTGTAATGTTTCCCAAGCACTGATCCTGTGTAAAACCTTCTGCATGGCCTGAGGGAAGTGGAGAGAAAAACCCTTCCCTCTCTGTTGACCCAAGGAACTTTACAGTCCAATGGAAGGGAGGAGGCTCACTCGGAACACTGAGTACTGGTCCCTCGATATGAGGTGTGGCTGCCTATCACCACAGGAAATACTCTACTTGTCTGCGTCTCCCACTGTGGTGGGCACGTAGCCTGGGCATTACCATGATTCTGGAAAGACTTCATTTCCAACCACACTTGGCAAGGACGATCAAGAAGAACTGGCAGTCACCTTGCTTTGGCAATCACTTTCTGTCCTCCTAGCTTTCTCCAAACCAGATTCTAGCCATTTCTACTTTCTCCATTCTTAAGTGAGTTGATTTTTAATATAGTTGCAAGTGTCTTGGGTCCTATAATGTAATGAAATAGCTTTTAAATAAGGGTGGAGACACTGGAAAAGAGGGCATGACAGATTTTCACCTCATCTCCCCAGCCATTAGCCAGTAGTCCTTGCTTGTCTAACCGCTTGAGCTCTGCTGGGGGAATGGGAGGTACATCTGCAGAAGTGGGGAACAGACTTTAGGGAGTGGCATGCAGGAATCTGAGTGCTGAAACCTCTGGGATTTCAGCAGGAATAGCTTTGTGTCCATGTGCCCAGAGATGGATTGTCTTAGTTTTAATTCTCACTGTGTTGGTAGGAATTGCTACCCTTGCAGGGATGCTTGGTTCTGACCCACAAATGTCCTCTTAAAGCCATTGTGTCTTTTCTTAAATCCTTCTTCTGCATGTGTGTGCAT
The DNA here is from genome assembly GCA_004027295.1 of Dolichotis patagonum. Lineage (NCBI taxonomy): Eukaryota > Metazoa > Chordata > Mammalia > Rodentia > Caviidae > Dolichotis > Dolichotis patagonum. The sequence goes on from PVJX010000867.1 coordinate 182,947, forward strand.
GCATGCACATGTACACACACTCTCCCAGGATTGTTAAGAGAGGCACCGCATGAGGAGTGAGATGGCCATTTTGCAAGACCATGCTTGGAAAACCCATGCTGAGTTGTGGCCAGTTTCTGGTTGGGGTTGGGCAGCTTCCATGTGGTTCTTGTTTTTATTCGTGCGGCCATGGGCAAGTTCCTTCCATGTTTGCATTTTAAGCTTCTCAATTGTACTACTACATATTTTATAATACAATTTCTTGGCAACTTCCATGATTTTTAGGGACCCTTCTATTTTTTTGGTCTCTCTTGATATAATGAGGCAGGGATTAGAATTTGACACAGAACAGATCTCAAGTTCAGTGGACCTGAGGCAGGAGATGGAGTGGAAATGTAACTGAAAAATCATGTCTCATAAGAGTGATTTAGACCAAAGCTGAAAATTGAGTCCAAGTGTGTTGCTGTCCTGGTTATTTTCTCATTGCTGGGACAAAATACCAGACACTCACAGTTGAAGGAGGAAGGGTTTATTTCAGCTCACAGTTTATAGAGGGTTCAGTCCATAGGTGGCTGGCCCTAGTGCAGGATGACATGGCAGAGGGGCATGGCAGAGGACAAATAGTCCATGGCATGGCAGGCAGGAGGCTGCACGTAGGATCAAGGGGGCAGAAGGTAACAGTGATCAACTTCCCAACCGACTTCACTTTCCAACATTGCACATAGCTGTACATCCACAGTGGACTAGCCCAGTGAAGAGTATCACACACCCATGATCCAGTCACCTCCCTAAAGTTCCACCGATGAGTACACAAGGCTTTGGGGGGACACCTAGGTATAAGTTATAACAGTTGCCATTAATTAGCCCTGAGGAAACTGTGGGGCCCAGGGGAAAATACCTCCGGGGACTTTCTATTGGAGAACATCAAGGAGCTAGAGCCACTCTTTCCTCCTGCCTGCAGAAGCGTTTAATTATTCCTAGATCCAATTTACATGGGCAGAGAATTTACTTAAGAAGGTTATCACTGGGCTGAGGATTTAGCTCAGCAGTATAAATGTCTGCCTGGCAGGTTCAAGGTTGTAAGTTTGATCCCTGTCGCACACACAAAAAAAGTTATCATGGAGTAGGCCAGACCCTTTATGTTCCATGATGAAAAGGCAAAGAGCACAGTCCTTTAATGGGCAGTATGTGTTTCTTCCTCAGTGACTTCCCAAGTGCTCCAGAATGAAATATACTTAAACTGAACCCAAAACAAACCATTTAAAACACACATAAAGCAAACTCTGGATGCCTCCAAGCAGATAGGGGGACATAATGGTTTCCATAAAATGTACACAAGAATTACAGCTGCTCAAGGTAGAGGAAGTTGAACCTAAGCCCACTTGCAAGTGAAGGAAAATTGAACAACTGTGACTCATGAGGAGATATAAATACATCTTTTTCTTCCAAGTCTGAGAGTCAGTAATGGTTACCCAAACCAACACACCAATTATAGTCACTAAAGAGACTCAGTAGACAAAATCGTGAGATTTTGGGAGAACCATATCTCATTTAGACTTGGCATCTAAGTCAGTCCTCTGTTTCCCTGGTGCTGTGGCCCTGTAACTCTTCCTGGTAACTAATTTAGAATTTCTGAAATTTGAAATTGTGCCAGTAAAATTTTTCTTCTGTCCTAATCAATAATTTTCCATCCTTCCATCCATCCATCCATCCACCCACCCATCCATCCAATAATGAATACTCTTTGAGCATTTACTGTGCTAGGTACTAACCTGGGTGGTGAGGTTAAGATTGTAAAATGGACATTGATGGTTTCCTCTTCAGGATTTATCCCCTTATTTCATTGTCCAAAAAGAAATTTGTGATGGTGCTGATTTAGAAAAGTTTGTCTCTTTCTTAGATCTGGATGTGGGCTTAGGTTTCCTGGATCAGTGAGTCCCCTCCACACAGCCATTCTACCAGTAGTTGGTCACAACGACTGTTGGGTGACAGTCTTGTGACTTCATTCAAGATATTAAGAACTAGCAGGAGTCAATCCAAAGACTTTAGTTTGAGATCAGATCAGAGGACCTCTCTCTTCCTCTGGATTAGAACCCAGAAACATGTCCAAGGCCACAGGCTGCCATCCAGTAACAATGAGGGAGAGCTGGCAGAGGGTGGTGTTGATGCCAAGAGACTTCTGTTGACATATCAAGAGTGAGAACACAGGTCCTGCTCATATCCCTCCAGCCTTTGTCTGAGGCCAGTTATCCAGTTATTATGGAGGCTACTAATTTCCTTTGAATTAGATGAGATGCTTTCTATTACTTGTAACTGAAAACATTCTATTAATGAGGCAGTATTCTTGGGGAGGTTGAGTAAGGACCCCGAGAATAAATAAGGAACATGGATCCGGGGGTCAGGCTTCCTGGATTGTAATCTCAACCTGACTGCCCGTTAGCTGTGTGGACTCCTCATGTCTCATTTTCCTCACCAATAAAATGGGAATAATAATAATATTCCCACTTCACAAGATTGTTATGAGGGCTGAGTTAGAATATGAAATTACTTGACAAAGTGCCTGGCATGTACTAAATGCAACATAATTTTTAAAAATGGAGTGAATTAAGTGGTGAGAAAGACTTGGTTTCCATTCTAGAGGAGTTTACAGTTTCCCTTCTGGTTGCTACCTCTGTAGACAGATGGGATTCGATAATGGGAGCACCAGTCACCCCAAGAACCTCTAACCTGCATAAAGAATGCTCAGCACTTATTGTGAGGATTATTTGAGCAAAATGAAAATCTCCATTTTCACTTCAAACCATCAAGTAGCTTTATAACTGTGTACATAAATAATATCACTTTCATTCAGAGTAGAAGATACCAAGCTCACTTAGACTGGCACAGTAAGACTATCATTTCAGTCTTGTGTTTTCACTTCTTATAATGTGGTTTCTTTAATATCCAGTAGGCTATTTCTCTCTCATGTTGACTTGTATTTCTATATTATGATGACATCACAGATATGGTGTCATATTCATAAAGACAATGCAAAGATGCCACATTTGTTACTATAACACATTCAATCTACCATAATAATTAGTATACTTGTGTGTCACCATGAGATATGGTACCTGTCTGTCACTATGACATGGGGTACATGTCTGTCAAGATTTTGTATTATTTTTGCATTATGAAGATGTCACTGTAACACTGTAGTTACCATTTGTGATGGTGATACATTGCATCTGTCTGTCCTAATGGCCCAGGGATCCTGATTATTTCACATGTCAGTTTACAGTGGCTTTATAGAACAGGCCCTGGTCAGCCCTGTGTAGCTTAGGCACCTCAGTTTTTACTGACTAGCATCTCGATGGTTGTCTTCTTCCTGAACTGAGTGCTCCAAATGCTTGAAATATACCATGATTGAACCTTCTTTTCCTTGCCTCTGAAGGCTCCTCTTCAAGACTCAGTGAGTGACCTGCACCATTGCTTCATCCTTTACTGCCTTCCCAACTTCAGACTTGAAACTCATCTGAGTTGCTCCCCTCATCTAATTCCATAAACCCAAGGAATCGCCAAGCCTTACAGTCTGACCTCCCAATTACTCACTAACCTGTCCCCCTCTCACTCACAGTCTTCTCTATGGTCCTGGCCTTCTTGCCTCTAGAAATTCCCTTGGCAAATTCACTCTCAACCTTATGGTCAAACTGATCAGTCTGTCACAGACAGATACCACTCCCTCTCAGAATTGCTAAAGGCATTTTATAGTTTCCAAATACAATAAAACTTTACATTCTCACTCCACATTCCCTGGGATTTTGGTCTGATCAGTTATTATCAACCGTTTCCTACCTGTTACTGTCAAAATGTTATTGTCCCATTTTTACCTTACTTTATGGTTATTATGATATTTATTCTAGTAAGATACAGAGATAAAAAGTATATTTCAGGTCTCTTGTTCAACATCCAGGACAGTGATTAGAACAAAATAAATCCTCAATAAATCTTAATAAATTACTTCATGATTGCGTCTTACCTTTGAAATTGTGCAGGCCTGAACTTGTTGATTAACTGTAAGCATTTAACTCGGAAGCTCATGGAACGTACTGAGAGACTCCTATTGGGCTTCTAGGCAAAAAGTGGTGAAATATTGAACAGTAGAGGCCCTGGCCCATCAAGAGAAATGGTGCCACACACAACCAAGATGGCAGCATTGGTGGGTAACAGCTGACCCAGTCCTGCCCTATGCTACCTGAGATGGTGAGGATAATCTGGACCATAGAGAACTCTGATTTAAATACCTGACATGTGAAGGGATTTATCACCTCAGAGAAGAAGTGCGAAGGTAGGATACTCAGAGCTAGTGACTTCAGGAACTCAAACTGCATGTTGGAGAACTTGAGCTCTTTTTACCTTTATGTTTGCTGTCTTTAGGAACTGGCATTGTCTTCAGCTGTTTCCTGTGTGATAATTTCCCACCAGTTCTTGAGACAGAACAAGAGAGAGTGTGCTCCTTTATATCTGAAAGAAAAACTTCCCAGACACCCCAGCAGATCTCATTTTATATATCATTCATCAGAATTTGGTCACAAATTTGGGCCTAAACCAATCACCAGCAAGAATAATGCAATCTCATGTTGGCATCTACCAGTCAGAATTTATCCAATTCAGAAAGAGGAGGAATGAGTGCTTGAACAAAATCAAGGTTTTCTCAGAATGGAAGAAGGGGAAATTTCTCATTGAGTCGGTAATCATAGCTGTCTGCTATCCTGAACTTCTTAAAACAGAGAGTCTGCTACATTAACCAAACAACTGTACTTATGCAAATTTTATGTTAGAAACAAAACATCAAAAAACAAATCATATTCACATGTAAATAAAACCAAACATGATCAAAGTGTGAGCCAATTTTTGTGTGCAAACCTGCATTTCTCAGAGAGGGTGTCCAACACAGATCCTCTCCAAACTATTAATCATTGGGTCATCTGAGCATTCAGATTAATTGCTGATGAGCTGAGATGAAAAGGATAAATACATATTCACTCAGATAAAACCTGTGTTGGTGCCTGCCTGTACTCTTAGTTAAGGTAGGAGAATAACTTAAGCCTGGGGAACATAGATCTTATTTTAAAAAATAAAGACACCAAAACACCTTTCTACTGGTTATACAAACATAGAAACAAAATTCTCAGTGTTGGTATAAATCCAATAGAAAACACACGCATATATACACACATACAGAACTAAGAAGCATTTGAAGTGTACAGGGCATAACATGTTCCTTTGATTTTTGTTGTTGGCCTTCTGCTTTTCATTCTCCCAGCAAACCTTACTCATCAGCCTAAGTCAATTGTCCTCTGTCTTATTAAAAGCATGATCGTTATTAAAACTTCCCTGGGTACGTCATGTGCTGCTGCCTATTGGGGCCCTTGCAGTAAAGCAACCTTCTTTTAGAGTCATTATCGTGCTTTTGCTGTAATTACCTACTCTCCTGGACCTTGGTTCCCTAAGCCCGAGGAATGGCTCTGCTACTCTTTTCCATCTTCTCTTTGCATATACCAGGCACATAATGCAGGAAGAGGTGGTAAACAAGTGGTTTTGTAGAGAAGCTTACAGTTTTCTTAATAAATTAGTGACGGCTCGATAGATGTGTTACTTATAACTCTCCTGCAAGACATATCTCAGTTTGAGCCATAATCTGATCATTTATGAATAGACTACTCACAAATGGGCACATTTCTGCTTAGTTACCTTGACATGTATGTATTAATGGCAGAAAGAACCATTAGCAAATTCATTATTTTTGGATCCAAGTTGCACTTGTATTGCTAAGGTTAATTATTGATTTGTTTTATTCTGTGATTAAAGCCATTACTGACTATTAGCAAATGATGATGTTTATGCATGTTTGAATATCAGCTGGATTGCATTTCATAGCAGGGGCCCAGGCTAAATGAGCACTCTCCAGGCCTGACATCCATGATGATACATAGCCTTGCTGAAGGTAGCTAGTAATTTTTACTTGTTATAGAAGAATAAACAGAACCTGATTTACTTCACTAATTATTCTTCTTGGGCACAGAGACTGGCCAGGATTTACCTTTAGTTGAATTTGGCCTCGGTCCTTATCTGATTTTCAGTGACAGGTAATTTCTGAGTGGGAGTTGGGTAGTCTGAGAAGTCCACTGCTCCAGAGCCTGCAGACCTTGCTTCTAATTTTCCTTTATCAGGGTAGTGAAATGGGCTCTTTTCTCTTTGAAATAGTTGGAAATGGAATTTACAGTTGGGAGTTTGGCTTTACTTGAACAGTGGACAGTCTCTGCTAATGAGAGGAAGACTGTGCCTTTTATTTTTTGTGGCCTTCACATTGAGCTATGTCCCTAGCCCTTAAAATATGAAAAAAAATTTTTTTGCGACAGTCTTGCTAAGTCACTGATTTGCTCAGGTTGGCGTTGAACGTGTGGTCCTTCTGCCCGAGCACTGGGATTACAGGTGTGTGCCACCACACTCAGCCAAGCCACTAAGTTTTGATATCCTTTCTGAGCAGCTCATGCCTTTTCCAGCTATGTCTTAATTGAGGCAGGGCTAGTACTGATGCTCAGGGGAGCATCCCCCCTGTACTGTCTGAGTTACTTGGAGAAAGGTGAATGATTGCAACCAACACCCCCAAGTCAGAAGATTAACATCTCACATCCAGTGTGGGTCACTAGTGGCCTGGATGGTGGGTTTGTGCTTTATGAGGATCCTATCTTCTGGGGCCTCTTCTACCCCTAAGGGTAGGAGCCCCCTCTGGTTTTTTTCTGTGACTGTATTAATGAGCTTCTATTGCTGGACAAAATACCTGCGGTACATAGTTTCAAGGAGGAAGTTTTTATTTTGACTTACGGTTTCAGAAGCTTCAGTCCATGGTAAGTTGGCTCCAAGGCAGAAATGTCATGGCAGAAGGGTGTGGCAAAGGAAAGCTGCTCACTTCACAGCAGCAAGAAGCAGAGAGACAGAGACAGAGACAGAGACAGAGAGAGAGGGCGAGTACACAATGGGGATGAGAATACACCCTTTGTTGTACTCAGGGTTTACAAGGGAAAAGATTTGAAGTAGGACACATAATTTATGGGATTATTTTATAATATTCACCCAAAGAGTCAAATACAAAACAGTGCAGAAAATCTGTTTACATGTTAGAGACCCAAAGAATCCAGCTGAGGACCTGGATCCCACAGCAGTGTCCTGCTTGAGTCCAAATGAAGCCCATGGCAATGTCCTCCACCAGGCCAGCTGGAGGCCTAGAGCCCACAACAATGCCTCATGCAAGTCTGTACCAAGGATCTTCCCTGGGAAGACCCAAAGGTCAGTGCGGAAGCTAGAAAGTCTGCACCAGCAGAATGAAAGATCTGTGCCAGTAGGCTGAGGAATCTGTGCTGGAACCAGGAGGCAATGCTGAAGGTAAGGACCAGAGCTTCCCCAGAAAGCTCCGAAGCCATCTTTAGTGACAGCGAGGACCCAAGCTCCTCTGAGGATGAGAACCACTGAGTTCACATTAGGAAAACCAGTGTGACAGCTTCTCTAGGAGAATCAACAGCATACCATCTTCCTCTCCAGTTCTCTTTTTGTGCTGTTGGCAACAGTCCTCAGGTGGGCCTTCCATGCCCAGCACCGCACTGATTCAGTTCATCTGGGTGTTCCAAACTGACCATTAGGTAATGTACCGCACCCTTCCAGATCACACTCCCAGAGACTTACTGCCTCCTGTCAAGGCATTCAGATTAGTCACTGATGGGGTGAGCACATCCGTGACCTGAGGCCCGCCTCTGAACATTACTGCAGTGGAGATCAAGCCCTCAATACCTGAATCCTTGGGGAACACTTTATACTCAAACAGAGGTGACCATGCCTGCAGGGTAGGGAAAGACAGGGAGACATTGTCTGGGAAGCTCTCTGGGTTGGACCTAGAGGAACACGCATTGCTTATGTCCGTGTTTTCACTGGCCAGAGCTTACATAGGCCATCTGTAAGGAAGGACAGGACTTATAGCCTGATAGCTCTGTCTGTCAAAAAGAGAATTGGTTTGGTTTGGAAAGTACTTGCCAGTGTCTGTGGGAGTCACCTTTGTTTCTTTCTAGCAGCTGCAGCGACCCCACATAGAGAGGGTTTTCAAATCTGGGTCACTTCCTCAGCTTGTCACATCTTCCTTTGGTATTCCAAGGAGGCCTACCCCAGGCTCCTCTTTCCTGAATGGTCTTCAACTTTTTCTAGTCAAGGGCAGAGAAAATAGCTTGAGGGGAATGACAGCCACGCGCCTGCATTCTTGGAGGCTGAGGGCAAGGCAACCCCCCGCCCCAGCTTCCAGAATGGCCTGGGCCCATGGTGAACATTTGTTGAGCGAGTAACTGGCTGATGGAATGACTTCTGGTGAACCTAAGGTTACTGTCATCTAACCTTGACATAGATTCATTTTAGAAGGCTCAGCTCTTTACCCTTTGTGCCAGCCTTCCAGATTGTTATCTACAGTTCATCTTTCCTGGAGAGATGGTTCAATTAAGACACCTCGGAATGAGTCCATGAGTCGAAGGTACAGCTGACTGCACTCCGATTACCTTCCTATTCATCAGTCACAGAGATAGACGATGGGAATTACCAGGCCAGGCGGGAGGGAGGACGGGCAGGCTGAGGGAGGGGAGGTGGCAGGTGGGAGATCAGGGTTTTGGGGTACAGAGAAGATGGAAAAGTGCCAGGAAAATGGTGGGGTCCTCAAGAGGTGGAGGAGTCCCAGCACATAGCTGCTGGCATGCCATCTTCCTAGAACTGTGTTTTTGAGCTGTTAGCACTGGAGGGTCTGATTCTAAAGTTAATTTGAACTTTGTCATGATGTGAAAAGGAAAATAAATATTAAGTGGTAGAGGAGGCTGATGGCCTGCTGTCTTCATGGAAGGAGTTATTGTTATTTTTTTGTACTGGAGTGAAATTCGGGCTTTGCACTGAGCTGGATCCCCCGTCCTTGGTTTTGAGACAGGGTCTCTCTTAGTTGCCAAATTTAAATTTCCCTGGCTGGGCTTGAGCTTTGGAGCCTCCTGCCTCACTGCCTAGGTGACAGGCCTTGCTCCTGGTGTTTCTGAGGCTTTGCAGGGCAGCCACTCTCTAGGGGCACGATCCAGGCATCTGTTTAAAAGCATGAGCGATGGTGCTTTTCACCCAGAGAGGTGCTGCTCCTGGCTCTGCCTGGGGTCACCTCCCTCTCTGCAGTGCTTCTCTATTGTATGAATTATGGGGACCCTAGCTTGTGGTGGTTTTCTAGAAAGCTGGTGTTTCTCGGTTTGTGGCTGCCTAACCCACTCTGCCTTCTTCTTCACATAGTCTTCTCCCCGTGTGCGTGTCTGTCTGTGTGTCCACAGTTGTCCCTTTACAAGGACACATGTGTACGGATTCAGCTTATCCCAGTGACCTAATTTTAACTCCCATCAGTTGCAAAGACTCTCATACTCACAGTTCATGGGGGACAGGACTCCAGTATCTTTTGGGGGATGCAGTCAACACACAATAATTACCAAGGATGTGCTGGAAATAAACTAATACTGCCAGCACTCACAATCCCCCCCCCGGGAGCAGGGTCCTGTATGAATGTCCACCAAATACCCCTTACCTGTCTCCTGACGACTCCAGAAGAACACAGACAGCCAAGCTCTCTCCTCATCACTAACCTGCCCCTTCCTCTGGGGTCCTTGGCTCACAGGAAAACACCAGCGGCCACATGGTCCAGGCCAGGAATATGACCCCTGCTGTGACCCTTTCTCCCACATACTCAGTTGTCCATCAGACCCTACAGTTTTGTCCTCTGAATAGCTGTTCAATCCCAGTGCCGCTTTCCTAGCCCAGGGTTCCAAGCTGTTCGGCTGGAGAACTGTACCAGTCTCCCGATTGGCCTCCGGGTCCACGGTCCTGATAAAGTGGCCTTTCCATAGTGACATTTGCTTGTACTCTTATCCTGAAGCTTCTTAAGATTTCTCCCCTTGCTTTGGGGTAAATTAAAAAAGAAATCTAGCTGGGCATGGCAGGTTGTAGCTATAATTACAGCACTCTGGGAGGCTGAGGCAAGACAGTCACAAATTCCAGCCTAGTTTGGGCAAGTTAGCAACTCATCAAGAAGAGAGTTTCTGAAAATAAAAGATAAAAAAGGGCTGGAGATGCATTTCAGTTGGAAGGCCTTGGACTCAGTCTCCATACCAAAAGCAAGTCACACCAAGCCAAGCCAAACCAAACCAAACCAACAAAGAAGAAATCCATGGCATATTTTTCATGGCCGTTTATGATCCATCCCATTCACTCTCCAGATCCATTTCTGCTGAGCCCTTCTCCACGTCAGTTCTCTGAGCCATGGAAGCTTCAGTTCTGCAGCTGTACCCTGCTTCCTCTTGCCTCACCTCAAGGCCTTTGCAGATGCTGTTTCTTCCTCCTGCTGGAGGACTCCTCTCCCCAGCTGCCGTGTAAGTCCACACTTCCTTTTGACCTTACTTCCCTGTCACATCTCCCTTTAAGTGTCAAAAGTGGCCCTCTGTTTCTCTGCTTTGTCACAGTGGATATGGCAGGACTTGTACCTCACCACCCTCATGTCACAGAGTCTAACACGATGGCTGGCGTCAGGCTACTTCATGGCTGTGGGAGCCGAGCAGCTACCAAAGGCCCTGTGCTAGGGAAGGCCCTGCACTTGGGGTCTGGTGGTCTGTGGTTGCTTATTCAAAAGCCTCTGAACGTGTGTTGTGCAGGGAAATCCACCATGATGGTGGTGTGGGCACTGGGTTTCCATTTTCTTACCACATCCCCAGGATGAATTTGGATACTCGCTCCCCTTCCCTGACTTATCACCTTCTGGGCCCCTGAGAACTTGGGGAGGGCTGATACCAAGCCATGTGGTGGAGACGCAGGCACCTGCGAGGGTGTACTTCTGTCTTGAGTCTCCCATCCCCATAAATGTTCTCAATTGTCAACTTGGCTGAGGACTTCTGTTAGTCCTCTGAAATGTTCTGAATGGTGCTGCAGTCCAGAGGGGGATCAAGAGACAAAGTGAGGAAAAAGAGCTTTTCCTGGTTTGGGAACAGGTGACCCCACATTTTCACATTGCAGTGTATTCCACACACTGGAGAGCCAGCCTGCTCAAAGAAGGTTGACTTTAATCCTCTTAAATCTTTCTAGTCCACCCATCCTCCCTCCTTTGTTCATGACCCTAATCCAGAGTCAAGCTTCTCTCTCAGTCTAATTCAACAGCTGCTGGTTCTTGTTCTTGGTCCCCAGGTCCTTAGCAGAGGGTTTGGGTCAGGGCAGGACCTCAGCTAGTATATGCTGAAGGAAAAATAAGTGGGAACACGGTATTGAAAGCAGCCTGTTGTTAGTTCCGCAGGTTAAAGTGCTTTGTTAAAGTGCCTCCCAGGTGTGTACCACTGACAAATGTCCCTGGTAATTATTTAATCAATTCTGCACTCTGGCCTCTGCCCAGAGGCGAGCAGGCACCACCCCGCCCCTCACCTTGGGAGAGCCTGGCTGCAGGCAGCAGGCGCGCAGCTGGAGGGCCGCAGAGGCACCGGAGGTGGGAAGCTGTTTCTAAGGTGTCTGAGTGACCAAGGGGCAGAGTTTACTGCCAAATAAAAAGACCAATTAGGCTTTTAATGGTGTTTACTGTATGCCGAATTTAGAAAATAACAGCTCTGATAAAAGAGCAAGAAACATGGCCTAACACTTTATACGCGAAGGGGAGAGGGTGCAGAAAGAGCAGTGTTGGTTTTGATGTTACTCCCTGCCTCAGTTTACCCAATGGGATACAGGGTTGTAAGATGTTTTTCTGGAGTATATGAGAAATTGCTTCTGATGAACTTGTGCAAGGTGGCCTGTGTGCTGGCTGGTTCAGCCTCTGACACTTTGGCTTCACTAATTCTTAGTACAGACCAAAAATTCTATTGAGCTAAGTCTGTTTTGGCTTTTATCTTAGTCCATTTGGCTTATTACTACAAAAAATATTGGAAACAAGTAGTGTATAAAAAAGAGAAATTTATTTGTTAGAGCTAGAGAGGCTGAGAGGTCCAAGACCCGTGCATCAGGAGAGTGTCTGGTGGGGTCTCACTCTCTCACAGATGGTGCCTTCTTACTATGTGGTAGTAGGGACATCCCTTCTATGGGGACACTAATTTGCTTCTTGAAAACATGACCTCATAAAGACACATGATTGCCTCCTAAACACACCACTTAATGCCAACACTTGGAGGATCAGGATACAACACATGAATTTTGGGGGATACAAGCATTCAGACACCACCTTCAGAGACTCATCACTTAACCTGAATTTCCATCTAGCCGGGTACAGAACTCCTTTCACGTTTATATACTAGTGCTCCAGTGTTTCTCACCTAATGGACAATAGTCAAGAAATTCACAACTATGATGCTCACAGTAGTAGATGTAACTGCCACATTCTGCATGTAATGTGCCCAGAAGTACATCAAGGGGCCTTTATAATAAGGGCCCTAAATGTTTTATTAGAGCAAGTGTAGTTTCCTGTGGTTTGTGTAGTTTGGAACACACATGTCGGTCAGTGTTGTTTGACAGGTGTCATTGCCATGGGAGGCAGGCATGGCCAGTGTGTGGGAGGCCTTGGACAGGTGAGTGATGTCACTAGCCTTGGTGGCTCGTGGTGAGAGCAATGAAATCCATGTCCTGGTGAGTATGGCAGCTGTAAACCAGCAGGTGATGAAGACATTGGTTGCTTTCCCCCTTCTACTTCCATGACTACAGAAGATGCAATTAAAAGGCTGTGGATAATTTGGAAGCTCATTCTGAGGTCTTTATGGGGTTCAACAGTTCACTCACATGAAGAATATGCTTCCTGCAGGCTACTCTGGACTAATACTGAGCATAGCGTGCATGTCCACACAGCCTGTCCCAGCCAGTGACAGACCCTGTCCAGTGGATGGCTTGGGCTCAAGGCTTTCTCAAACCCTTGTGGAGACTGTGCTGCATGTGGTCCAATGCTCTTCTTTCTTAAATCTCCCTTTTTCCCTCTGTCTTTTCAGAAATGTCAGATTTATGTAATAGACTGAAAAGTCTCTTATTTTTCTGCCCCCTCCTCCACAAATATCATGCGCATCTAACCCTAAGTTGATGTCTTAGCAAGGACCTAAAAGAAGGCACATCCCCTGTCTACCTTTCCTCAGAGATAAGTAAGTGACATCTTACATTCTGGTTAGCAGTGCTGGGAATCAAGCCGGACGCTGCTGGGCTGAGCATACAGGCTGTAGCACAGGCTGAATAGGATCACGGAGCCACCGAACATCTTAGAGTTGACTTCAAAGTCTGGAAAGGCTAAGACAGCTCAGATACTCAGAGCAGAATCCTAGAAAAGTTAGACTAACATAGAGAGGAGGAAACCTCATGGAAAGGAATCCCGAAAGATTTCCAGAGGCTCATCTCGGGGACTCAGCCTAGTAATGGTCGGCATGTGCCTGTGGAGAAATATCACGAGGTCCAGAAGGAGCCACTGGGAATGATCAACAGGAATAATTCTCAATAATATAGGGTCAGGAATAGATTGTATTTTTGTCAGCCAAGTGTAAAAATTGCAACTCTGAACCATGTAAAGTGCTCGGCTTGTAAAGTAGTCGTCGTCTCAGAGGTGGGCCAAAATTAGCAGTGGTGAAAGGAATCCTGCTCCTGCCTAAAAGTTCTTAAGAGTGCTGCTTCTAAGCACTTTAACTGGATCCCTGGGCAGTGTTCAAGAATATTTAAAGAAATACAAAAATATCAAATACCAAACAAAGTTCACAAACTCTGAAACCTAATACAAAAATTACTGGGTATACAAAAAACCAGGAACTGTGACCATAGTGAGAAAACTAACTGATCAGTCAGTATATAAACAGACTCAGAAATCATATAGCTTTACAACGAATAGCCAAGGAGGATTGCAGAAATGGACTTTCTGGACTGAGGTAGACAGAGCAAGGATTTTCAAACAAGGTGCGTGGACCAAATCTAGTCTGAAGCTTATTTTTGTTTGATGTGAGAGCTAAGAATGATTGTTCTTTATTTCTTTTCTCTTTCTTTCTCTGTTTTTATGTGGTTTTCCCTCTTTCCTTTTTTAATATTAAAAATATTGTAGAAAAATCATAGCAGAAAATATTTATGGCCCACAAAATCTAACATAGCTGGCCTAGTAAAGAACAAGTTTTCTGACTGCTGAGGTCACAGAGGAAAGCAAAATATGAAAAGAACCAAAGCTGAACTTGAGGAAATTCAAAATACGATATTCGAGCTTATGAAAATACTGGATGAAACTAACATGACACTGTAGAAAAAAAGACAACTGAGCTTGAAAATGTAGTAAAAAAGATCATTCCTAATTCAATACAGAAAGACCAAGACTGCAGGATGGAACAGAGTGCCATGAACATGAGGAGCTCATGAAGGACAGCCTCAGAAAACCTGGGGGGAAGTGGGTTCAAATGTCTTAATTTGATGAATGAGATTAAGCTCATAGTTTTCAGAATCTTAACAAAGCATAAGAAACCCAAGGAAAACTGTATTGAATTGAATAAAAATGAAAATGCTCAAAACCAGTGATAAAGCCAGTCTTAAAATGTAGTAAGCGATAGAGTGCATTGTATAGAGATAACAGAAATCACACTGAGAGAAGACTTCAGTGGAAGCAATGCTATCCAAAAGGTCAATATTTCTCAAGTTTTTTTAAAATTTTATTTGAAAGAGAATAAAACAAAAGAGGGCAGTACAGAGCAGATCAGAACAGGACAACATAGGCAACACAGTACTTTAAGACAACCGGACATTAACAGTAGCTATCACAACATTTCTTTCTCTGCTATAGTTGAGCATAGTTTCAAATACAATAATATCAAACATAACAAAATAGTATAAAGCCATTCAAAGAGTGAAAGAATTACAGGGCTTTCTGAACCAAATAACAGAAAATGATCAATGGGTACTATAATATCTCATTTTTGATAGAAAAATTTTGTTTAAACTATCACACATATTCAAATCCCATAAGACACAATGTGATAGATAGAACCAATGGTAGTAGAAGAATAGAAGCATGGTAGGACTTCTAAGAAGGACGATATTAAATCAGCAATAGCTGTCATAATGTTTTGTTTTCTTCAAAACAGCTGTTCATATCATCACGCATGATATAGTCAAATAAAACAGAATAAAACTATTCCAACTAATGATTGAAAACATTGAAAGGCTTCAAAGCTATGAGATGGGGACTCATGCTTAACATAAAATCTTATATACTCTTATCAACTCTCATACTAGGGAAACTATACAGTATTTACACTTGTGAGTTTGGTTTATTTCGCTTAAGAGAATGGTCTCAAGTTGTGTCCATTTATTTATAAATATCTCAATGTGATCATTCTTTATAGCTGAGTAGAACTCCATTGTATAAAAATGCCACAACTTTTTTATCCATTCCTCAGTTGATGGGCACTTAGGTTGTTTCCAGGATCTGACTATTACAAATTGTGCTGCTATAAACATGGGTGCACATATATCACTGTGGTATGATGTTTTCAGTTCTTCTGGGAATATGCCCAGAAGTGGAATAGCTGGGTCAAATGGGACTTCCAAACCCAGCTTTTTGAGGAATCTCCAGACTGACCTCCACAGTGGTTGCACCAGTCTACACTCCCACCAACAGTGCAGGAGAGTTCCTTTTTCTCCACAGCCTCTCGAACACTTGTTGTTGGTAGTGTTTTCTATCTTGGCCATTCCTTCTGGAGTGAGATGGAATCTCAGTGTGGTTTGAATTTGCATTTCTCTCATGACTAATGATGATGAACATTTCTTTATGTATTTAATTGCCATTCATATTTCTTCATCTGGGAACTGTGTATTCATTTCAGATGCCCATTTTTGGATTGAATTTCAAGGGTCTGATTTTTTTAAATTCTTTATAAGTTCTAGACAGAAGTCCTTTGTCTGAGGAACTGTCCATGAAGATTTTTTCCCAATTTCTGGGTTTTCTTTTCACTCTGCTGGAAACCTCTTTTGACATGCAGAAACTCTTTAATAAGATGTGGTCCCAGTTATTGATTCTGGGAAGTATTTCCCGTGTAGTTTGGTTCTTATTCATGAATTCTCTTCCTACCCCTATATCTTTGAGGTTTTTACCTACTTTGTCTTCCAGCAGTTTTAGTGTTTCTGTTTTAATATTTAGATCTTTGATCCATTTAGATTTTAGTTTAGGGTATGGTGATAGACATGGGTCTAGTTTTAGTCTTCTGCATATGGATAGCCAATTTTTCCAGCACCATTTGTTAAAGAGACTGTCGTTCTTCCAACAAGCATGTTTGGCCCCTTTATCAAAGATAAGGTGGTTGAGTGAGTTTGTGGTTGTGGTTGAATCTTTCAATCTATTCCACTGATCTTCAGGTCTGTTTTTATTCCAGTACCATGCTGACTTTATCACTGTAGCTTTGTAGTATAATTTCAAGTCGGGAATTGTGATGCCTCCTGCCTTGCCTTTGTTGCTTAGAATTGCCTTTGCTATTCTAGGTCTCTTCTGGTTCCAGATGAATTTTAGGAGTGATTTCTCTAGATCTATGAGGTTATGTCAGTGGTATTTTGATTGGGATGGCATTGAATCTGTATAGTAATTTTGGGAGAATGGCCATTTTTACAATGTTTGTTCTTCCTATCCATGAACAGGGGATGTCTTTCCATTTTCTGAGGTCCTATTCGATTTCCTTTTTCAGGGTATTATAATTTTCGCTGTATAGCTCTTTTACTTCTTTCGTGATATTAATTCCTAAGTCTTTCATTTTTTTGGATGCTAGTGTAAAGGGTGTAGCTTCTTTTATTTCTCTCTCAGTACTTTTGTGGTTAGTGTATAGAAATGCTATTGATTTTTGAGTATTGATTTTGTATCCAGCTACCTTGCTGAATTTATTTATTATATCTAGGAGTCTTTCAATAGAGTTTTGGGGGTCTTCTATGTAAAGTATCATGTCATCTGCAAAGAATGATAATTTAACTTCCTCTTTTCCTATCTTTACTCCTTTTATTTCTCTTTCCTGTCTTATTGCTCTGGCTAGTATTTCCAGTACTATGTTGAATAGCAGTGGTGATAATGGACATCCTTGTCTTGTGC